>VCJN01001164.1:0-30111 GCA_006384855.1 Tetraselmis striata | reverse complement strand
GCCATCGCGATATGGAATTCAGTCACATGAGAATCAGAGAGATAAAGAGAGGCTGGCCAAGGTGGCCACACACAAAAGCAGCTGAGAAGCATCACTGCCAGATGTCATGTCACCCTGAGCATCGGGGCGCGGGATAGGGGGGCAGAAGGGCGGGGGAAGGGGGGGGGGGGGGGGGGGGCACCGGTGCGCTCGACGTAGAGGAAGATGAAGCAGTCGAGGGTGGTGATGACGACGCCCGCCCACAGCGGGATGTGGCCAAAGCTGAGGATGTTGAGCGCGATGGCGCTGCCGATGACCTCCTGGATGTCGCTGCCGATGATGGCGATCTCCGTCTGCACCCACAGCACGTAGCGCGGCAGCCAGTGGTACTCGTTGCTGCGGGGCGACACGGCGAGCGCGCAGAACCCCGGGGGGCGAGAGGGGGCCGGGGGTCATAGTTACTGTCTGAGGGGACAGCGTGTTGCGGTAGAGGCAACGCGGACGACCACGCCGCTCTCCCCATGGGCGAGAGGGGTACACAGTGGTGCTGGGCCGAGGGTTCGGGGGGCGGGGGGAAGGGGGGGCTCACCGGCAGTGCTCTGCGAGGTCCCAGCCCGTGGCGATGCCCAGCCGGGCGGCAAGCATCTGCAGCACAAAGCCCTGCACGGCCGAGATGCTGCAGCTCAGGGAGTGCATGTGGAGACATGCTAAGAGGGCACCCCGATCAGGCACCCAGAGGGAGAGAGCACGCGAGAGGGGGGGGGGAGGGGGGGGGGGGGGGGGGGGGAAGGTGCGCGAGAACATGCGTCTAATGATGAATGACCCCCGGACAGATACATAGACACCTAGAATAGATGGATCCGATACATTGCGTTTTTAATGCCCCCTCCCCTCCTGCATAAAAAGTAGGATCCTTTACGTGAACTCAAGTTATTTTGAAAATGGCGCCGAGTTATCCGGTGCACACACATCTCTAAAAAACGCAAATGCATCGCATTGAGGAGTCCCCCCTTTGCACCCTCTCCTTTTCCCTGTTGTCCGCTCGCCCTCGTGGATGACCTAATGAACCCCCCGCAGGTTACAGGCAGCGTGTCAAGGAGTACACTGACCCCCTCTCCCCGTCCGCCCCCGACACACACATGCAGGCCCCCATCGCCCCATCGTGGTTGCTTCAAAGCCGGGGGGGGGGGGTGGGGGGGGGGGGTTGTGCTGCAGGCTAGCAAGGGAGGTCATCGGCGGACGCGTTCATGAGCCTGCCACTCACCGCGCGCAGGCCAGTCCCCCCAACACACACACACCACTACCACCTCCGCCGCTCTCTCCCTCCCCTTCTCAGTGATGAGGCCCGGGCAGCGCACCATGAGAGTGGACAGCAGCAGCAGCCACAGCAGCGAGCACGCCGTCGTGGCGCCCGCCTGCAGGTCGCTCTCTAGATTGCCGGGGTCCTGCACGCGCAGCATGGACAGAACAATGGAGAGGGACAGGGGGGGAGAAGTGTCAGGCAGGTGCGCTCGGGGGCGGTGAGATGTGGCGGGTGTTAGGGGGGGGGGGGGGGGGCGGACCACGTAGGCGATGGACATGAGGAAGCCGGGGCCGAGGTAGGCGGACAGCTTCTTGAAGGTAAACCACTTCCGCCGGCGCCCGTCCCCCGGCAGCCCCTCCTCGTCGCTGTCCTCGATGACCACCTGCGCTCCGGTGTACGCTGCGGAGCGGCGCGAGTCCCCGCCGCCGAAGGACGCCTGCGAGGTGGACACCACCAGCCGCGGCGCGCCCTCCAGGGTGCTGCCGCCCCTGCTCCCCAGAGCAGCCCCCACGCTCCGTCAACCCTTCTTCCAACCCAGTGGAGCAGGCGGGGCGCAATAGCGTGCGGGTGTGTTGGTGGGCAGGCTCAATCCCGGGCATGCAGGGGGTAATCCGGGGGCACACCCATCAGCAGGTAGCTCTGAAGCCATGGCGGTCCTGCACGCCTCAGTGTGTCGGGGATCGAGTAACTACACCCGGCTCCGCCTGCGCATCAGAGGCAGCGCGCCCCGGCGGCCTCAGCAGGATTGGCCTCCGGTTAAACAGTCAGCGGCAGCCTATGCCTCCAGAGTCGCAGGGAGCGCTCAGCTGCCGCTGTGGTGCTAGCCCAATCGGCAGCGCCCGCGCGGCGGGCCGGAGGGGCGCCTTGCGGCGGTGCAGACGCATGTGAGTGCCCAATTGGTGATGATTGGGATGCAGCTGGCTGGTGAAAACTCGACCCCCCCCCCCCCCCCCCCCACACACACACACACCCGCCCCGCCAGGCTCCTGTCCCCCGACGAAACGTGTCTCTGTGGCGACCGCGAACCTGATTGGGATCAGCTGGCTGGTCGGCTAGCAGCTCGACCAGCGATCACGGCAACACGCCTGAGCTACCCGTCTGGCAGCTTCTGATGCAAAATGGGGGAGTCACGTACCGAGATGTCAATTGCCGGCGGAGGTGGGTGTCGATCAGCCACTGGATCGCCGGCGTACACGCAAGTACCAACACGCGTACAGGTACCGCTACTCGCGACTATTGGAAATGTGTCGGCAGCGCGTGCTGGTCCGCAACTGCAAGCACTCGCCGCGGACAGTGCAAGATCAGCCCGGCAAAAAAAAGGCGAAAGCAAGCGCAACGCAGGGCGCTGTATCGTCAGGCTGCTGTGGAGATGGTGTCTGCGGTCGGGTCCGTAGCCGTTGTGGTGGAGTCAAGATGGGCGTGACGACAGCGGGCTAGTCGCCCAGCAGAAAGCCGCCTCGCCGGCGGGCAGCACACGATCGACGCGCGCCGACCACGACGTTCCCCGCTACGCGGGAGACGTAGATAGTCCGAATATGTACCGTATTCTGGGGTATTATATCATCGGTATATATACGGATGAAACTGTCTCTAGATGGAATGGAGGAATTGCTGTCCCTACTCGCTCGTACCTGGTACCCGTACCTGGTACCATCAAGGGCCGTTAATCCTTACTTGTACTACGCCCTGAGCCAGCAGTGGTCGGCGGGCGCGCTACTGCTGCCGGCCTGCTGCGGGTAATGATCTAAACTAGTTTATGGGGTTTCCCTCCTTGACCTAACCGCTTTTTAGCTACAAGTGCTGCTCAGTGGTACGGGAACTATGCACCTGTTGTTGCGCCCTTTTTGGGTGCAGCACGAGTAGACATAAAAACAGCCAGAACAGCTGAGCCTGCCATCTTCCAGTTTTCGCTGCGTTCCACGTAGCGATGTAAAAACTGTCTCGTAACCAGTTGCGAGCAAGGTCACCCCAGGTTGTTCAAGACCACACCCGGCTCGCCATCCGAGTGTGATATTCTCGTCCGTACGTCCGTGCGTTACTATGTCAGATGGAGAAGAACCCGTCGCTGAGCCGACGCTAAAGTCGTTGCAAGCAGATGTGCGTGCATTGGCTACGGCTGTAGCTCAATTGACGGCTCGTGAGCGTGTTGTTGATGGAGAAGGGGCACATGGCTCTCGCTCCGGGCAGCGCATCGCGGGACAGCCGACAGGCAGCGGGGGAGCCGCAGAGCGCCCCGACTTGCTAGAGCTAGCCCAGAGCGGCCATGTCGGAGCAAAATCCGTGAGTGCCGAGGATGACTACCTCGCGGTGCCAGAATTTCTGCAGAGAGCAGAGTCTGGTTATGAGGCCGTTCGACCGGTCAGCCGAGTGCCTGGACTCTTTCCCTTGAGCACCGACCTAACGAACGAGTACCTCAAGCAGGATGACCGGCGTCTGCCGGCCCAGGAGGAGTATTTTGGATGTCGTGTTTCGGGGCCCACATGGCCGCGCTTTTCGTGGCTCTCGACGAGCTACTGCCCTACGTCCCTGCCACCAACCAGGACTTCACCCCCTACCTCGCGAGAGCTCGGAACCACGCCGAGGCCATCGACAAGGCGTTTCGGTTTCGTTTGGCCTTCCTGCGGAGGCTAAACGAGATCAAGCGTGTGCACGGCGACCAAGGTGTTCTGGATGTGCTGCGAGCCCAACATTTTCAGCCTGCTTCGGAGCATCTGGGTTCCGCGATCTTTGGGGACCTCATGCGGGACTACGAGCGCCGTGTCTTCGAGGCGACCGTTGCCAGCAGCGCGAAAGCAACCGCTACTGATCGAGTGGTGGCTGCAGCTGCCGGTCGCGGGCGTGGGCGAGGACGTGGCGGTGGACGTGGGCGTGGCCGCGAAGGTGAGCACGAGTGACGGTGTGGGGCGCCTTTCGTCGGAGCTGCTGGAGCTTTGCGAGGCCACCTTTCGGTGACCTCCGCAAGACGCACCCTTGCAGCTCAGCGGCGAGATGAGCGCCCCGTGTTAGGGCCTGACCCCCCACTTTACAGACTTCCTTTAGACCTTCCTCGGTGCGGCGCTTCTCACAGCTACAGCCGAGTGCGGCTCAACCATCCGCACACCTGCACATGGCGGCTCAACTTACCGCCTCCCGTACCATTCCACCACTGCGTCCGTCGCTTGTTACACTACGTGTTACAACTGGTTCGCAACGACCAAGTTTCACGCGGGTACGTTACGCGCGAGACAGGCGCTACGAGCGCGAAGGGCGCGCGGGGCGGCCCTCTTACCTGAACCTAGCCCCGCAAACCCGTACCGATGCTACTGCAAACCCGTCCAGCAACTACCGGCCAACCGCCAGGAACCTAACTGCTGCTGCCGAGTACTTTGCGAACAGTAGTCGTACCGGTGGAACTCTGTCAGTAAAACGACGCACTTACGTAATTGACGAGCCCGAAGCTGTCGCTCCCTGGGCTGCTTCATTGCGAGCTCGGCTGCAGGACGCGTTCGGCTCAGACGAGCTGGGCCAGCGGACGCTCGACCTACTCTCCAGCTCCCTCAGCGCTCAGACACTCAAGAGCTATGCCGGCCGGCTGTCTCAGTTCGCGGAGTTCTGCCACGACTCCGAGAACATCAGCCCGCTGGAGGCGACTACTGCGACTGTCGTTCGGTACGTTGCCTGGATCGGCGAGCGAGGGCACATCGCCGCTAAGTCACTGCAACCTTACATGTCTGCGATCAACACGTTCTTCGAGCTGCACAACCTCGACCCAATCGCCAAGGACAGCCTGCACTTAACTTCAGCAAGGCGTGGGCTGATGCTGCGTCAGCGCCGACTGGGCGCTGCCCCTTTGCGTGTCCCTCTGCCTGCGGATGTGGCTTACCGCTTCGTCACAAAGGCCGAGCTGATTGTGTCTGCTCCCTACCCAGAGTACCACCACAACTTCCGGGCCCTCCTGGCCTCGGTTGTCAACTTTATGTTCTTTGCCAGGGGCCTTACTGGCGTGTCCTGTCGAGTGCGAGACGTGCGTGTCGACGACTACAACATCACTCTGCAAGTGTACCGCGAGAAGGGTCGCGCCGGCCGACGGGGACCCGACGACCTGCGCGTACTTCTCCTTCCGGTGTCCGAGCACCCTCGAGTGGCACGTCTCTTGCACCACTTCATCGACAACGTCCAATCTGTCCCCCTGGTTACTGTTGGCTTGGCTACATCAAACTTCTGGGCTGTCACTGCGGCCGAGCAATCAAAACCTTGGACTGCGGCTACAATGTCAGACTGGCTGTCTGCAGCCATCAGTCTAGTCAACGCTGCCCCCCCTGCTGGCACTTCCTGGACTTCACACAGTCTTCGCAAGGGCGCAGCTTCTGCAGCAAACGCCATCGGAGTGCCATTGTCCCACATTCGCTACCAAGGCGGTTGGGCCACTAACTCTGACGTCGTTCTGGACTACATCGACCCCAACGTTCTTCCTTCCCCTGGCGCGTGGTTCTTCTTTGGACACATCGCCCCCCTCCGCCACTTCCAAGTCCAACAGGACTCCGCAGCGGTGGCCTTCCCAGTGCCTCCTTCATGACTTGGCGCTACCTCTTCTCCGTCAATCCACCGCTCTCTCCGTTCGCTCAAGACTGGCAAAACCAGACTCAACTTTGAAATGATCTAAACTAGTTTATGGGGTTTCCCTCCTTGACCTAACCGCTTTTTAGCTACAAGTGCTGCTCAGTGGTACGGGAACTAGGCACCTGTTGTTGCGCCCTTTTTGGGTGCAGCACGAGTAGACATAAAAACAGCCAGAACAGCTGAGCCTGCCATCTTCCAGTTTTCGCTGCGTTCCACGCAGCGCCCCCCCTGACTCCGTTTTCCCTCCACGCTTTCGCTAAACCATCCTGCCAATTTCGGCTCTTGACCGTGTAAAACAGCCTGCGCGACCTTTTTGGCAAAACCAGACTCAACTTTGAAACGATAAATCCTTAGTTAGGGTGTGTATACGTGTCTGCTACCCTATCTGCACTCCCACCTATCTTTTGCTGGCAACCTTTCACAGTTGACGTTAGTTCTGTTTGTAGTGCGCTTTTGTGAAAGCCCTTATGTAATTAAATACCCTATCTGCACCTGTAACCAAACCCATCACCCTCCCTGAACCGGACGACCGCCAGGCGCCAGCACTAAATAAGTGAGTTCTGCTTAAATGTAGGCATTTTTCTTTCCCAGTACTTTCCGTGTATTCTCTGGACGCGCTCTCATATCACCGCCAGCACTTGCGACGCTGAGGACCTTCCCGCCATCACCTTTCCTGGCCTGGCTGGGGTGTCCTGGCCTGACCGGCTGACGCGCCCTACGGCTACCAGTAAGGCTAGTCTGTCGTTGCCCTCCACTCCCCTCTCCTCTTCTCTCTACTCTACTCTGCCATTTCCCGCTGCGTACTTGCTGCGGTTGCGCCTTGCCCGCCCGGTGCCGCGAACTCCAATAATCGAAAGCCGGATCTGTGATACTGCTATCTGCATTTTGACGAGCAGTAGTAGGTAGGGTGCACATAGCGGCGCGGCATTCGGCGCGTTGCCGCAGCAAACCCGGTCCACACCGCGAGACGGAACCTAGTGGGGCAGACCCCTCTTACTGAGTAGCAGATTCAGCACTGCTGGAATCTCGCGCAGCGCAACAGCGCGGGGCTGCGCGTCCCCCGCCTGCTAGGCCGCTGGAGGCAGAGCCCAGCCGAGCGAGCTGCGACGACCACCGCCCGCCTTCCGTATTAATCGGACGCCTGCCCAGGCAGGGAGCGTTGCCCGCCGCTGGATCCAAACTGTACCTCCCTCACTGCCGGTACCTCTCCCCCCCCCCCCCCCCCCCCCAGCACAACATATACATCGTCCACTGACCCACCCACGCGCACCACAGTCACTTTTTGAACCACCCAGACGAACTGGCTATGCACCTCCACCTCGACCAAGAGTTGAAGACCCGCCAGCGGTGGACTCAATCGTGGCCAAACTGCCCCCTTGTGGGGAACGGCAGGCGAGCAGGATGTCCTACAGCGAGGAGCGACAGTACGGCAGCGCGCGCGCGCCCGAGGCAGAGGAGGACACCGAGGGCACCGCGAGCGAGGTGTCGGACCACGAGGACGTGTCGCACGCCAGGCATGCCGCCGTGGAGACGCCAGGGGGAGGAGGCGGAGGGGCAGCAGGCGGCGCCTCCGTCAAGGAGGCCACCGGGCTGGTGAGGCCTCCCCCGAGGATGCGGCTGGAGGGGGGTGGGGGGGGCTTCTTACAGTCGCGCAGGCCGGCGGGGCGCTGAGGGCGGTGGTGGCTGTCCGCCAGGTGCTGCCGGTGGGGCGCATCAAGCGAATAATGCAGAAGGAGCAGAGCGTGAAGGCGGTGGCGGGGGACGCGACGTTCCTCATCGCCAAGGCGGCGGTGCGAACAACGCCGACGGGGATGGGATGGAGGGCATGCGGCCCCTGCCCTGCGGTGGGCGGGCGGCGGGGTGCGCGGGGCTGAGCCGCCGAGTGTGCCCAACAGGAGATGTTTATGGAGGGGCTCGCCAGCCGGTCAGCCGCCATGCTGTCCAAAGGTGGCCGCGCCTCGGTGAACTACAACGACGTCGGTGAGCTCCTCCCCCCCCTTCACCCACCCCAAAACCCAGTGCGGGGATGATACGGCGACTGGGTGCTTCGTGCAAGGCGGCTGACCCCGCTCTTCTGCTGCTCTGGTGTTGCTCCCTAACTTACAGCGTGCTCCGTGGCTGAGTGGGCGCCCGCGAGTTTCCTGCGAGGTACGCGGCACCCACAACACCAACACCAGGCACGAAGCATGCGCGCAGAGCCCCAGATAGTATGCCGGTAGTACCTGGTCGGCGAGGGGCTGGGAAGTGAAGGGAAGGGGCAGTTGTCCAGTCGCTGACGAGTGGGCCTGGCGTGCGACCCGCCCGCAGACATCGTCCCCAAGCGCATGTCGGCGGTAGAGCTGGTGCAACTGCAGCGGGCGGCGTCCAGCATGCAGGGGCAAGGTGCTCCCCCCCCCCCCCCCCCCCCCCCTCCCTCCGGGTCTCCCTCCCTTGCAGCGCCCCAAAGTACCGGGACGGGCGCGGCCTCAGCGTGTGTCTGGCGCACTCACCCGATTATGCGCGCCGCCCCTCAGGCGCCCCTGCCAAGCGGCGGAAAAAGTCGGCGCCGGAGAAAGGCCCCCAAGGACTCTAGAGGACCCGCGCTGTGCTGTGCACGAGGGGCTCCCCGCGGGTCGGCGCGGCATACCGGGGCGTTGGGTGCGTTCTGTAATGCGGAGTTTCTAAGGCTCCTACTGCCACACCGCATGCCCACCTCCGCGGACTGCTTCTTTGGTGGGGACATGTGGTTCAAATCACTACGGTGCATGCGGTGCGTGGGGCAGGGCACGGCATGGCATGGCAAGGCAGGGCGGCCTTGCCATCGACTTGGGATGGCAATCTCCTTGGCGTGAATGACGCTGTTCTTCGCCCGTCAACCCAGGCTAAACGAATGATGTGGGTCATGCCGGCCTCGAGGCCAGAGCCAATGACAAACAAAGCAAGTCACATACTGCGGTCATTGCTGTCCTTGTTGACTATTACATGAAATGAAGAAGAGCCTCTGCTGCAGCACCAATCCGAACCGACGCCGGCGATGCAATGGGAGTCTGGCGGCAGATCCCGCAGCCCCGCCCGTTCCTTGGGGGGCTCAAGTCTACGCAATGTACATGGGTGACTCCTACAGCGGCCTGTGCACCTGGTATGCTAGCCATGCCTACAGCGCGCGGCGCCACATGACACGCGCGCCTTTATTGTGCGCCCCGTGGCGAGCCCGGGGTAAACCGCAGCCCGGAATGGCGTCGCGCTCACTCGCGCACGTTCATCATCCACTGGGTCATTTTTGACGCCCTGAGCTTCGTGACCTTGGGGGGGTCCGGCTTCGGGACGACGTGCGACAGAGCGCGCTTGAGGCCATTGGCTCGCGTGGATGCGCACGAGCTGGCCTGGTACGCTGTGGCCACAGTCTGCCCACCGAGCGTCGGAGACACACATCAGCACGCGGTGTAACCAGCCGCTCGTTTCGACGAGTGCAGAAGGAGAGGGCAGGGCCTAGCAGAGGTCAGGCGTACCTTGAAAGCGTCCACCGCCGCTTTGATCGCGGATTCAGCGTACTCTGCAGCGCCCTCCCCGCTGGGTGCAACGGCCGCCTTGTTGAGCACAGCGTTGAGAATTCCCGTCACCTGCTGCTCGAGGTTGGTTGAGCTCTCGGCATGACCCCAGCCATGAGATGCCCACCCGGGCACCAGCAGAATCCGGTTGATCACGCTCCGGATTGCAACCTTCGCCTGGGCCAGGCCGTCGTAGCCCTGTGGGCAACCCGGCAGCCTCTAAATCTACAGCGGGCGCGGCAGGCAGGGCTGGAAGGCAGGCGGACAAGGGTGCATGCCAGTAGTTGGCTGGTAGCAGGTTGGCCCCGCACCGTGCAGCGGTTGACATCCGTGTTGCAGTGTGTGTTCTCCGTCAGCCAGTCCCGAGACTCCTGCAGGAAGCACGCTTGGCACTGGGACGCGGCAAAGCACACACTGTCGGAGTGGAACCACTTGCTGGGGGTGAACGCTTGAGGGATGTCGCCCTTGTTCAGCTGAATCCGCAGGTTGGTGGTGTTGAGGAAGTAGCTCCGCATCGTCATGTCACAGACCAGGGCGTTCCGGGAGTTGAGCTCCTGCACAATGTCCAGAATCTGCAGCCACCGAGCCAAGGCAGCCAGCATGTCAGAAGGCGACGCCAGGTGTCACGTCGCCATGCAGCAACGGCAACCACGGGCGCCCCCCCTCATCCCCCGAGCCGGGTTGCAATGACGGCCAGGGCCGGGCGCACCTGACTTGCCCACATCATGCGAGTGCACCATGGGAGAGCAGAATCCTTCCTGTGTCTGTTATGGACACCGCCCGACATCTCGTCCAGGGCGTCCCCCAACGGAACAATCTGCCGAGCCTCGGCACCGCTGATTGCCCAGTAGTGAGGCGGGCTACGGAGGAACTTCTTTGTGTAGGGGTCGAACCCCGGCGGCTGGGGGTCCCATATCTCGGTGTACGGTGTGTACCAACGCCGCAGGTTCCAAGGGTTGACCGTCAGGGACTTTTTCTGCACGGGGACAGGCAGCCAAGGCTCCGGTTAGACAGGCATACAACAACATAGCTCCTTGCACCGCAGGTGGACAGGTATGGATCGAAAAGTGAGCTTGGCGCACCAGGGCCATGTTCAGCTTGGTTGTTTTCGCAATTGGGTTGATCCACATCGTTTCGGCGCCAATGGACTTGCCCCACAGCTCGTGGTTGCTCGTGTGCGCGTAGTTGCGGCTGTTGATCATGCAGCCGAGATCCCAGTCCTCTGTCGTGTACCTGTCAACACAAACACCAAGCATCAGCCCCTGTTAGCGCACGACTGAGTAAGTGTGAGTGTGAGTGTGTGTGTTTCCGGGGGGAGATGCGCATGCTGCGGCCGATGAATGCAAAGCCCGGCGTTGGGCTTTGTGCACATTACGGCGAGGCGCATGCAGGCAGCGGACCTGAAGACCTCCCACATCTGCGTCATGTTCTTGAAACCGTGCATTGTCAGCATGCGGCGGGAGACGTCGGCGCGCTCGCAGGGCAGCATGCCTGGGTGCCGCGGGACCGGAGACACAGCAGCCGGCTCAGTGACAACGCATGCACATAAAACCCACATTGGGGGTCACTCGTCAAGTTAGCAGGGACTACCAGCGACGCGGGACAGCAGCACATACGGCCCACCTTCCGAAAACAGCTGGACGCCCTGGAACAGGGTGATGTGCTTCAAGTGCCGGCTGTCGTGGCAGTGGCAGTTGGAGTAGGTGGTCCAGCCCAGCACGCGGCCCAGGGTGGCGTCCTCCGGCATGCGGTCGACCCACGGGATGCTGGTGGACCGCTCCACCACCTGGTCTGTCAGGTCCTGCGACAGGATGTAGCCCCCACCCGCCATGTAGGGAGTGCCAGCGATGACCCTGCGGGCGGGGCAGGCGAAGAAAAAGGTTGATAATACACATTGTCTCAAACTGTGCCATTTCTGCGGTTTTAGGGTTTAGGGTTTCTTAACCCAAAACCCTAAATCCCTAAACCTGTTAAACCCGGGATGATGAGTGCATATTCATAAAATAATACATACGTATGTATGATGAGTGCAGATATAAAATAATACATATGTTTGTTTGTTTGTATGTTTATTCTGGTTTGTCTTTACTTGGTCATCCATAAATCACCCATCGGCGCCACGAGACAAAATGGCGTATTCATGCAATGACCTCCAGTGCCTCTTCAACGGATAATCAGGAGAGGAACTTGTCAGCAACAGAGGGGGCGGTGCGGCCAGTTCAGGAGGGCTTGAGCCCTGAAGGAAGAATATGCTCAGCCAGGGGAGGGAAGGGGCACTCACCTGAAGTCACTCTTCTGGATGTACCACTTGTTCAGAGGGACGTTGAGCCCGATGTAGTCGTAACTCTCGATGTTGGGCAGCCTCTCCGCACCGCCCCAATAAAGGCACGACTCGGGCATGGTCTGCCAAGCAGGAGAAAAGTGGTGGTGGTTGTTGCGGGGGAGAGGGGGGGGGGGGGGGGGGGGGTCAGCTGCCATTGCCAACATTTGCTTGAGGGCAGATACCCAGTCACGGCGCTGCAGGCCGAGTGCGGCACCTGGAGCTCCGACAGCAGCCGGTCCACAAACACAAACGTGTCATCATCTGTCTTCATGGTGTATTTAGCGCCCACGCCTCGTGCATACTCAAAAAACTTGAAGACCTGCGGCGCGCCACAGCCAGGAGTCAGCCGCCCGGGGCAGAGGCGGCTACGTGCGGGCACGCCACGCGGCGGCAGTGCGTGCTTGTACGGCATGGCCACGCCGTCACCTTTGGGGTGAGCGCGTAGTAGGTCTCTGCTGTGTCGAAAAACTCGAGGTCGCCGTACTTGTCGGACTCCTCCTGCAGCTCTTCCTTGCAGCGGTTGGACAGAATAAACACCGCACGCCATGTGGAGCCTTCGGGTACGGCCAGCCTGAATGGGGGGACGGCGAGGGTGGGGAGAGGCGGTAAGTGGGAGCAGCGGAGGCAGACGGGCTGCGGTCGTGCAACGGACAGCAGGAAGGCCGGGCCGGCCTGGGCTGGGCTGGGCTACCTTTGCCATGTGCTGCGCGCCGTCTCGCGCTCGAAGGTGGCCTTGCAGGAGCTGAGCACCCCAACCAGCAGCGTCAGCTGGCCGTCCCAGTCTTTTGGCACCGAGCTGCGCTCCTGCCCCGCCTTGGCCATGGGGAACAGCATGCGGGGTGTGTACTGGCGTGTGGCGACGCTGGTGTCCTGGCCCGTCCGCGGCGTGGGGGCCACCCGTGGGCAGTCCATGCGCTGGTAGACATGGCCAAACATGCTCCCGGCGCCATTCACCACCCTGGACAGGTCGCCTCGGCTGGCAGGCTTGCGGAAACCTGCGCGGTAGCGGAAGGTTTCCGGCAGGGAGCGGTGGAGCCCGCACACCGCGGTGCCCTGCCGCGCCAGGAAGGCGCCCTCGTCTTGCTGCCCCAGGCAGTAGCCGATCAGGCTGTAGTGCAGCAGCAGCCCCAGGCTCAGCACCCCCAGCAGCGCCCCCAGGACCACCTTCCGCCGGCGGCCCGACGGGGCGCCCTCCGGGCTGCTGCGCCACAGGGAGAGGTCGCACGCGGCTCAGTGCGAATGCCGCGTGGTGTCGTACCACACAGTGAAATACACTGCAATACCCGCGCCGGGGAGATGGAGGGTGCCGTTAAATATTACTGAGTGATTACTCTTGTCTAAGCTACCTCCACCGTTAAATATGTTCAGGTGTGGGCATGCCCTGCTGAAGGTGTCCAAGTGCATGCCCACGGCTGTCAGCGCAAGCCCCAGGACCCGGCCTCTGTGGCTGGGGTGTCCTTGGCTGGCACGGGGTCAGTATGACGAGTGGCCATCCATGGGGGCAAGCCAACCTGGCCAACCACCTGCCGTTGCAATACACCCCACGCACCACCCCCCGCCGGCCATGCAGAGGCCTCCGGATGTGGGATCGCCGCAGCGGTAAGTATCTCAAGTGTCCCGATTGCCTACAAGCCCTGAGGGGCGGCCGTGTCGCGGGTTGCACCGCCTGCGCCGCCCTCTAGTTGTCACTATGCTCTGGGTTGGGTTGGTTGACCCAAGCTGAGCAGTCAGGTCGCCTCCCGTCTCCACGGTCACCAGAGGTGCGGCCATGTCGGTGCTGTCGGGTTGCGCGTGCCGTGTGCGCTGCGATATTGGTACATTCTACATATCTTGATCGTTGATAGTGTTCAGCGTTTCATCTATACCCCCCCCCCCTTCCCAGCCGCGCACTGGCATAATGTCCAGCGGCTATCTGGCCACCCTAGACCCCTCCCTGTGGCCGCAATATCATTTCCCTTCCCTTGGGCACAGTGGGTAAGGGTGTGAGGTGCACTGGTGGCCCATCGCAGCATTATGTGCGACGGTCCGGCCACCCCAGGCCCCTCCATACGGCCCCATTGAGAATTTCCCTTCCCTTAAGCAGCGTATGTTAGGGTCTCTAAGGTGCACTGGTGGCCCGTCGCAGCATAATGTGTAACGGTCCCAAAACACTTTGTAGCGCTAATTGTTACCGGCTTGCGTACGAAATGGATATGATTATTCTCCCCGCCAAGGGCCCCGCAGCTGTACAGTACTGTTGCGACTACTTGTACGGGTGCCGGTATACCACAGGCTGCTGCGGTGCCTCGGCGCAACGCGGTCTCGTTGCTCGCCGTACAACCTCTCTGGGTGTAACAAGGGAATTAAGGCACCTCGTGCTGCTGCGGCGGCGGGGACAAGTTGGGTTCGGGCTGCCAGACCGGCACAAACACAAGAAGGGGGGGGGGGGGGGGGGGGGGGGGGGAGGGGGGGGTCGACACGTGTCGGCATTGCGGGAATATTTCATCGTCCCACCCGGCTGACTGTCGGCGGAGCCAAGAATGCCTGCAGGTGCACCACTGACGCCTGGAGGGCGAGCGAGCCCTCACGGCGGTGCTGGCGATGTGGAAGCTTCTGAAACGCCATTTAGAGAGGGTTGTGGACCAGCAAGAGGTGGGTGCCGCAAGGCGCGCAGGCTCCCGACCAGCCGGGAGGCAACAAAGCTGCAGTAAAGCGAACGACCGTGCGGGCGGGAGAAGTGCTGCTCTATGTATTGTGGCGCTAAGGCGTGAACCCTGCGTTCGGTCCCTCCAACTGCGATGCAAAAATGGAACTCACCTGGTGCGGCCTTCTGCGGCTTTGGCGCTCTGGTAGCACGTAATTCGATAATTGCTGCCAGTGCCAGCGGGCGGCGACCCATCCGGCGGCGTCCCCGCGAGCGAGTTGTAGCTGGTCGTCCGGGCCCGCAGACCCCCGACGGTCACCACCTGCGCTGCATCCGCCGCTTCAGCAGCCGGGGCGGCGGGAACGCCGACGGATACGCGACGACTGCTGCCCCCCATGAGCGGATACGAAGGCGTTGGGCTAAGGTCGGGATCTGACTCCCGCTGCTGTCGCATCGTCTCAGCGCCAGTCGCGCAGGCTCGAGCGTCGGCACGGTTGCCTGGCGGTGCCAGTCGGAGTTGTCTGGCGCCTCTGAGTTCTCACGAGGGGGCGCCACTCGTAAATGTACAGTCGTACCAGTACTACCTGGTACCGGTAGTTTACGTCCACTCGTATAATCGTCGTCGTTATGTGTAGCGCGGCGCGGGTCGATCAAGGCCTTTCTCCCGCGCTTCTCGGAAACTCCGACGTCGGATCAGTGGGCAACCGCCACCACAGCGCCTCCGCCTGACTTCTGTCCCTGTAACCAACACCACAGCACTTCTTGTACTGGTACCGATGACGCGCCCCCAGCGCCTGCCAGATGTCGCGCAACTACAGAAGTACGCTCGTGCTGTGTACGAATGTGACGAACACGGGGGTGTACAGTACGATGTTCTAGTACAGGCTCCAAGATAACAGAATTAATTAGCGACTACATGAGCTAGCAGCAGAAGGCGATATCGGAAATCACCGCCCAAAAAAGGGCAATCAGAAAGTCCTCTACATACATAACATAACAGAATTCATGATTACATTTTTTTTAATTCATGATTACTACATTATTATTATGTTTGGATGGAGGCAGGCCGGTTACAGGTCGACCCACCCACGTAGCGCTACTAATATGGGGATACCCGTCCGCGGGTGTTGTTAATCCTGCAACCAAAAAACACTGCTGCATCCGGGTTGCAAATTATGTAGTATACGCCAGCCGGAGGCGGGGGGGTTTTCGGCCAGCCACACAAGCCCGTGGGGGGAACAGGGGATTCCGGGCCTCTGGCCCTACAGCCCTCCAGGCGAGGGTCGTAGGGCATGTGCAGGGCTAGTGCGGCCTCGGGCAAATATGTTGTACACATACAACAAATGTTGTATATATACAACGAAAAGTATGGGCACAGTACTATGGGCAAAACTAGCATGATGACTACCATGGCGTCAGGGGAGGTCCCCCGAGCGCCAAATAGTATACTTGAGTTGACCCGGGCCCGCTGGAGTCCGCATATCGGCCAGCACAAGATGGCCTCCACCACCCACCCACCTCTCCACCATGAGGAAACCTATCGAGATCAACAGCCGTGTGGCCGCCCGTTGCCCTCGGCAGAGCACACCAACATAGGGCCTTGAAGTTTGGTAACGTCGTCGAGTCGGTCACCAACAACAAGTTCCGCATCAGGTGGAATGACGGCATAGAGTCATGTGAGACCACCAACGTGCTGAAGCTGCAACCCTCCACCGGCATTGGCGCCCTGCTCCATGTGTGTCTCCTCTATTGTTATGTACTCTACACTGTTGTACTTTGTACTGCGGGAGCCGACGAAGGAGCGAAGAACTGGCGACCGAGGCGGACGAGAACGAGTACAAGCCAAGCGAAGTACGAGTAAGAGCATTGCGAATCCGAGTACAAGTGAAGGCGAAGTACTGGGACGACGAGGACGACGAGGCGACAGTCCGCGCGACTACACGGCGACTAGTAGTGCAGGACAGTATTACGAGTACCCACATGGGGTGCGAGTAACCTGTACTTACGCCTGCGTACCAGCAGGAGCGCAATTGTCGTACGCTATGGTGTCACCTGCTAGAGGATGATGATACCAAGCGTTAGATGGAGCGCTGCCTTAGTGGAGTGTTAGTAGTAGGTACTAGAGCCTACAAGAACCATCTAGAACGCTGTAGCATTTGCTATAGCAATAGTAGAAAAATATTGTATCACTGTGCTGCGGACAAACGAAGGTGCTAGCAACTTGTATGTACAGTAGTTAGTTGCATGTTACTAAAATAGCGACGGGCCGCGGGTTAGGACCGCACACGTCGATTGTAGTATTAGTATAGTAGTTACACGTAGCACAAGTGATGGGAATTGGAATCTGTACACAACGCACGGATTGACGGAAACCAGCGACTATAAATAGGCCGGCAAAACCACCGCCGGGCCAGTCACCCAGGTTACCGGCTTCCGGTACTGTAAGAATCCCTTTTCCCAAATCTCCGCTCATTATTCCTAGCCGTGTGGAATAACGATCCAATGGGCCCTCGACACAGCTCCTGCTTTAGGACTATCTATGGCTAGACGACTATTCGGCCTAAGTCCTAAAGGGGGCTGTAACATCTATCTACCACCATGCACTCGTCTAATACCTTGCCTGGACAGTATGTCGTCGGCTTGTGGTGATTTTGTCGACGTGTGTGGGTGGCGCGGCCGTGCGATTGCGTCTGTCCGAGGCACGGAATTTGTTTTTTTTTCAAATATTACAAAGACAAATGACTCGCCTACGACCCGCAGGCCAGAGCACTGTCGACGGTCCCCTTCACGGAGCCGAGACAAGCTATGCTTTGCCCGTCAGCTCATGTTCGCCCTAGTGTTCCCTATCATGGTTAGAGATAGCAAGTCCTAAGAACAACTCAGTCTGGGCCAGTGGATGCAGCGGACTAGCTGTTAGAATCTATTTCTATTTCTATTTCTATTTCTATTTCTATTTCTATTTCTATTTCTATTTCTATTTCTATTCCTATTCCTATTTCTATTCCTATTCCTATTCCTATTTCTATTCTATTCCTATTCTATTCCTATTCTATTCTATTCTATTTCTATTTCTATTTCTATTTCTATTTCTATTTCTATTTCTATTCTATTCTATTTCTATTTCTATTTCTATTTCTATTCTATTTCTATTTCTATTTCTATTTCTATTTCTATTTCTATTTCTATTTCTATTTCTATTTATTCTATTTCTATTTCTATTTCTATTTCTATTTCTATTTCTATTTCTATTTCTATTTCGCCCCGGAAGTGTCCATGGTGTCGTGGCGCCTCTCGCGGCGGCGCCGGCTGTCCGTCGTGCCCCAGTGCCCAACCCCAAGTCCCGCTTGAACCCCCGGGCCACCGCTCATCGTCGCCGATCCTGCTCCGTCATCCGGCGTCTCGATTCATGTGCCAGAGGTGCTTGACCAACCGGATATACCACTTGTTTCAGTCCAGACCGAGTCTACACCTGACGGTAGCGTCACGGTACGGCTGGCTGTACAGTCGGCGGCCGGGTCGGCTGGCTGCTCCGCCGCATCGGCCGCTACCTCGTCGCGCGCTACTCGTGGTTACGACGTGCGTGTTAAGCCCGCGCGCCGCTCGATTGGCTACGATGGCGACGACCCGCCGAATGAGTTGTACTACGAGACACCAGACGAGTCCGAGGAGGTAGTGAACACGAGGAGGAGTGGAGGCGCCGACAGTGACGACGAGCAGAAGGGTTGGGCGGGCAAGATCTCCCACTCGACTGCCTTGTTCAGAGCCTGCTGGTCGAGCCTATCACTGGCACCCCCTACACAGTGATAATGTCTACCACTGACGTTGGGCGCCATACTGTTACATGGACGGTATGTGGCCCATACTACGACCCCCCATCACCACTGAAGACCGTGCTGCTGACCTCATGCGTGTTGCTGGAGGCGAGGCTATTGGATTGCGAGGCGGGCTTCCCTACATAGACGGGGCCTTGGACCTACTCGCCCTTGGGCTGAAGCTCTCCCCTGGCGATGTTGTTCAGACACTAGAAAAACTGAACGACTACTCGCTTCGGACTCGTACTACCTTCCGCCCGGTCACTAAGTCAGAGTGGGTGAGATTCTGGGGACCGGTGCTAACAGCGAGGCCGCTCAACCTAAAGGGCAAGGCGCTTTGGGCCGATTATACCGAGGCCGACGGTATCCGCGAGGCTCCCAACAAGAAGTACATGCCGCAATGGCGGTTCGAGCAGATCCGTGCCCTGGTCAAGTTCAGCAAGGCGGCACCTGGAGCTGGCCCAGACACATGGCAGATGTTCACTCAGATTGGTGGAGGAATTCAACCGCAACAGGATGATGCTGCTGGTGATGGGGGCGTGGATCACCTTCGACGAGGCCATGAGCGCGTACCAGCCACGCTCCACCAAGACTGGCGGCCTACCCAACATATCCTTCATCAAGCGCAAGCCCGAGCCGTTGGGCACTGAGGGCGAGACGGCGTGTGATTGTGCAACTGGTGTCATGATTCATTTTGAGATCCATGAAGGCGGGGATGCTATGAGGCTGAAGGAACACGGACCTGAGCTGGGTGTGACTGCACCCTGCGGATGGCTGAGCGCTCTACTCCTGCAGGCGCGACTGTATGTGCCGGGCGACAGCCGGTTTGCATCTGTCAAGGTACAACAACATACATTTCAATTCATTGCACTGCATGCCTGGATGTGAATGTGTGAAACTGATTCTTTTGCTAGATGGTTGTGACAGGCCGCAGTCGCTGTGGGCAAGACAGGCCGGCACTTCATTGGCTGTGTCAAGACATCCCACTCTCTGTACCCCAAGGCCTACCGGGAGTCACACATGAAAGACAAGCCCACCGGCAGTCGCATGGTTCTCCGCTCCACTATTGAGGGTGTGGGTCTGATGGCAATCGGGTACAAGTACAACATGAGGAGCGTGTTATTCGTTCTGGCTACGGAGGGAGCTGGTGGGGTGCACGATGGCGAGCCGTACGTTCAACGTTGGGCTGACGACCTCAACAACATCACCACCATGCCCATACCTCGTCCAGACGTGGTCTCGCAGCACTTTGCTCGGAGCCCGCGCGTCGACACCACAACCAGAGCTGCCAGCACGACCTGATGTTGGAGGAGCTGTGGCTGACGCATGACTGCTTGTTCCGCATGCACACCACCATGGCCGGCATTCACGTCACCGACTGTTGGAAGCTCGCGAAGCACCACCTCCCGAGGCACCACCCATTCAAAGAGTCAACCGTTGTCAACTTCGCCGACCTGATGTGCAAGGCCTTGATATACAATGGGCTGACAGGGGAGGTGGAGCCGACTCGCAGGACCGAGCGCGTACTGGCCGACATCACCAACGAGCCACCCCCGCTGCCTCACAGCATCATGCACCTCGGCAAACGCCCCGGCAACGACAACGCCACCAAGCAAGCCCGCTGCACGCCGTGTGGTTCCTACATAATATGCAGGCCGGAGAGCGATAGTGTTGCTAAGTAATAGTGTTGCTAATACTTCCGCAGGAATGCAGCATTTATACGCTGACACCGTAGTACCTCGTGAGCTTTTATTCCTTGAACTACAAGCCATATGAGTAACGGCGGGCAATATGCTTAACTTCATTAAAACTGAATATGGATGATATTTGGTAGGAGTTAAGACAGGGTGGCCCGGCCCGGGAACTCGACCCGACCCCATATGGGATACATACTGTACATTGTACCCATGCATAAAGCGTCTAGTGGCCTTTGACAGGGGTGCCCCACTTCCGTTGAAAAACATGGATATAAGGTTTTAATGACAAACACGGATATGAAACGACATTCTGACGAGCATGGCGTTGTTATTACACTTCGCGCAGTCGCGCGCAAAGGCGTTGAATTGCGATGTACATCGGTACGTTGTTTTTATCCCGCTCCCCTACTGCTAGGGTCCAACGATGTGACCTAACCCATTCCGGCATCATGGTTGCGGGCCATATGAGTGAAGTGAACCCTCACCGGGGAGGCCGGGAGGATATCGAATGGTGGCCAAATGTGCCCAATTGCGGGACGCCCTCCCCGGTCAGTGACAACGACGACCCCCTCCCGGACCCACAACGCATAGCGATGAACGGAAACGGACACCACGATGAACGCAAATCACGGTCGACGCGGATGGAGTGAGGGCGAGGGGCGGGGTACTCCTATTGAAAGTGACCGCGGAGTGGGCAAAGACATGGTGCGGTTATGGGGATTATCGCGGGCGGGCATAGTGACGGGTGCAATACATGTATGGACGCCTCTATGGGAGGGGCCCCTTTGGAGAGGGGGCGATGCAGCGCGGCATTATTAAATCAAATTATAAGATGTCGCCCCCTGGCGCGCCCGCCTCCCATACCCTTCACAATCACAAGAACCATAGACTACGCTTATCCCTTGTCGACGGGCGGCCGTAAAAAAGCGATAGCACTCCGGCGCACGCGGGAAGGAAAGCATCCCGGGCGCAAAAAAGTAGCATGGGCCGCGAAGCTGCGTCGGGAGGCGCGGGCAGCCGCAGCAAGGTCGGGCGAGCCGGCGGTAGTACTTGAACCCGCCCCCCTAGACGCGGAGCACCCATCTATGTCGCCGCACGGAGGTTAGGAAGACACGGGCGGTCCCGTCCACGTGTACGTCCGGAACGGCCTGTCGTTGCCCCTATGTGCGGCACGAGGAGCGCACGCTAATGCACTTGTGCCCCGAGGGCGGCCCGGAGGGCCGCGAGCCCCACCTGTCGCGGCCCGGAATACCGCGAGCCCCGCGATATTCCGGCTAGCGTGACGAGCACATACCACAACTCCTATATGGACTTTGTGGTCGCGGGGTTCCGATTGTTAGAGTGCGGCGATAGGGAGGCTTTGGTAGGGTGGTGTAGCTCGCAACGGGGCTGCAACAATAAATCGAAGTCTCGTCGCGGGTTGTACCCCGAGGGCGATGACATGAAATGGTGTACGAATGTGGACGTGTTTCACCCAACCGTCGGCCGTCAAATTGTCGGTGCGCGAAGAGGCTATTGGAAGCGCTGGGCAGCGGGGATTCGGCGGACGGCGCCGGGACCCTGAGAGTGATGCTATGTGCGGAGGCCAGATCGGAGGCACCGGGTTATGGCGTCGCCTCATGCCTTAGGTTGACGGTGGGGCGCGAGGAATACACCGCCGTGAACTACCTTAACCAAGCAGGCCGCTACAAGCCATTGCTTCACGAGTGGGGAACTAGCAAGCACGTTGGGGATGGATTCTTGTGCCACATATGCGAGTCTACATCGAGGTATTGCGCACTACACATTAACTTCATGTTGGACATGGGAAATTGAAATTGAAATTGATTACAACGTGCTAGTCTGCTGCTCTCCATCACCGCCCAGACCGAGTTGCTCTTAGGGCATGCCATCTCTAACCATAGTAGGGAACACATATAGCGTAATTACAGCCCCGGCTTCCGGCCACTCTCTTTCGTTTCCAAGCCCCGCCTCCTTCCATCACGTGATCAGTAGTTGTGTTGGACATGGGCGAAGACTGTGGGGTTTCGAGGGGCAGGGCTAGGCACGACGTTGAGGCCACAACCATGAAGGCATTGGACCTACACTAGGTCGCCCAAGGTTTCGTGCTTGTCCAGGGAAACGCTGCACGCCGTGCGCCCTCCTTCCTTGACGAGGAATGATCCGGTGGCTCAGCAACACTATATGGTAAGTGCAAACCTCGCGACACACCGTGCCGCCCACAATGCAACGGGTACAATTTACGGAGGGGAGACCCTCTGGGGAGGAGACCCTTTGGGGAGGGGACCCTCAGGGGGTGGGGAACACGGTGTAGCGCGTATATGTATTCACACTGAATGTATGGTGCATAATATGTTTGCGGTGCAAGGCATGGGTCATGTTTGCGGTTCTGGACAATGCCTCCGAGGGTCCTTGACCGCATTCGACCACTTCTTGGCCTTGTATCCGAAAGCATCCGACGAAATCAAGTACGACAACTACGGGTGAGCACCAAATGCTGAATTCACCACTACTTCGTTGTTGAAAATTGCGTGCCGCCGCTGCCACTCATATTAGGCGCACATGCGCCGGGCCCGTCCTGAAGCTGTAACATGCACAAATACGCTCTGTCACGAGAACCAAAGTACTTCAAGTGGACCGAGTTCTACATCGTTGAGCAGCCAATTCCACGAGACGAGCCATGTCGATTGCAGTTGCAACTACAACATCGCGGAGTTCAAGAGTCGGGCATGCAACTTCTCGTTGGCGGAGCATAAGAACCGGTCCCTATCGCAAGACGACCGCCAACTCGTTTGCACGTATGGATAGGCGTCGTTATTTATGATGTTGCTGCGCTTCAAGCCGGCATCCATGAACTAGTATCAATGAGAGCACACTCGCAAGAACACCGGGCGTGCGTTTTATTGGCGTCCGGCTGCGAAGCATCAGGTCGTGCACGTTACTTAGTATGGTTGCGAGTATCAATGATTTGATATTCATCCACAGACCACAAGTCCGACTGATACCTTGGCCGCATGATTGTGGGATGCATCGTTGCATACTGTAGTACTCAATGTGTGTTGCATGTAACTCGTGAAATGGGGGAGAGCCGCAGTCCTTGGCTTTTAGGTGGTGAATGTAGTGCATGTATAATATAGGCATGGCGTGAAAGCTAGGCCCGGTGTGGGATACATCTTCGCATAATGTGGTACTCATTGTTTGTTGCACGTACTTCGATATTGCCTAGCTCATAGATTGTAAATGTAATACATATCATTATCAGATCCCCCTCGCGGCGCTCGCGCCATCGAAGCGCCCCCGCGCTGTCGCGGCGCCGGGCGCTTGGATGGCGGATCGCGGTGAACTTGCGGTTGATTAAATCGACAGTCACTATATCGTGATGATATATTCACAGGATCCCCAAGTACGGTCTCCGAATATATGCACATAGTCCCTATTGGGAGGGCCCTCTCTTGAGAGGGCCACCCGCCGCATGGTGCCAAGAACTTGTACATCCGGACGAGGTGCGGCATGTTGGAGCGAGTTACCCCATCCAGTACATGCTTCCCCATTTGCGCGGCTGATCTTTGCGGTGCCTCCATCCGATATAGCCCGTGCGGGGCGTGCAAATACACTATTCCAAAAATTAAAGGCGAAGGCACATCGAAATGACCACTTCACATCCGGAACGGCTCCAATTGCAGCGCTACACAGTCTCCATAATATATGCCAGCAAGGGAGGTGGATGCGGCTACAAAGCCGTGATATTATTACTTGTTGTTCTTTAGCGTGGGCTTTGTTGTAGGGCGGGCATAGCGCAATCGCGGGTGCTTTGCATTACCGGCGAAGGCACATGGTAATGACCACTTCACATCCATGGCGGCACCAATTTCAGTAGTGTACGGCGCTTCACAGTCTCCATAATATAATCCGGCAAGGGAGGGAGAGTGCGGCTGCAAAGGCGTGATATTATTACTTATTGTTTGTTATTTAGTGTGGGCTTTGTTGTAGGGCGGGCGTAGCGGGTGCATACCGGCTAAGGCACATGCAAATGCCCATTTCACATCCATGGCGGCACCAATTTCAGTAGTGTACAGCGCTTCGCAATCTCCCCAATATACCCCAACATGGGGTGGGGGGGGGGGGGGGGGGGTGCGGCTGCAAAGCCGTGACATTATATGGGTGATATTTAGCGTGGGTGTTGTTGCAAGGCGGGCACAGCGGGTACAAAACCAAGCGCCCACGCTAAACAGCACACAAGTAATATCACGGCTTTGCAACCGCACTGTCACCCTTATATTATGGTCAAGGTGTAGCGCTTTACACTATATGTGCTACACGTGTGCCTTCGACGGTATGCACCCGCTATAAATTCCGCTATGCCCGACCGCCTACAACAAATATTTTATTACATAAGGGCTTTCACAAAAGCGCACTACAAACAGAATTTACAGCAACTATGAAAGGTTGCCAGCAAAAGAGAGACACAAGCCTGAAACCAAGGTCGAGCAGGAGGACAGGGAGCCAAGAACCAAGAAGGAGACAAGGGAACCACGAAGTCACTTAGCTGCCAGGAACCAAAGGAACCCCCGCCCCGGGGTAGGCTATCAGCCGCGGCGAGGACGCTTGCAGCCAATGACCCGGGTCATAGCAACACATGCCGACGAGCGACGCGACGCAGGCGCAGAAGCACCATCACGTGCCGCACGCGCGGCCGCGACCCCGCCAAAAACGTTGTCTGCATGTGCCATGTTGATGAGCAAGGAGAAACGGCGGCGCCACGCAGACAAGAGCTGGCCGATTTTTTTGCCAGTGTGTGCGTGGCTAGCTTTCGCGAGCTCCACCAAGAAAGCCTCGGCGTGCGGGGCCAGCGAGCCAAACTCGGAAACGGCGAAAGGAACAAAGCGAAGCATGCCGGCGGTGTTTCGGACACCCTCGTCATACTTCTGGATTTTGTGGCGCTCAGCAGCCCGCAAAGCAGTCGTTGGATCCGAGGTTGACACGCCGAGGATAGGGGCAATGGTGGTATCGACAGCCACCGTGTTTCCGCGGATACCGCCATACCCAAAAAGCCCAACATCGGCAGGCCGCCCGTCGATGCCCTTCGGGAGAGAAACAAGCACCGACGGGTCCGTGAGGATCTGGACACCCACGCCCAGCGCGGACTTCACGTCGTGGCAAATGTCGGAAAGGCCATGTGCCGCCCACCCGTGTGCGGCGTGGTTGGAGTCGCCCCCAGAGCAACGTGCCACGTGATCAGCGTATGCGACCGCCCAAGTTGAAGTTGTGAACTCCACGCCAGCATCCTCAAAACGGGCAAGCATACCTTGTACCGAGAAGGAGCAAGAAGCACAAGAGTATGGCTCGCCAAGGGAGAGGATACGAGCCGCCGGAAGGCCAAATGGGCGGCAAGCGGCAACACGGAACATGGAATCGTAGTACTCAGGGGAACGCTCACGGACTTCACCAAGGCGACCCTCACTTGGAGGATCAGTCACCAGGAACGCTGTCGCAGCGCGTAAGAGGCGGCTTCGGAAGCGGTTGCTGTCAGGGCCGTTTGTAGGCATACGCGCAGCAAGCTTTGTGAAACGGACCGTGTGAATGCGGTGGCTCAAAGTTTCCTGTACTTTCCGCATGGAGTGCAAGGGGAAGTCCGAGTAATGCGGGATAGCTTGGATGTCGGCCGCCGAGCGCATTGCAGACGCCGGCTCAGCCCCGGCGGCCGAGCAGCCGGCACGGGCAACGTGGGAGCGCTTGGAGGGGAACAACTTTAGGGCAGAGGCCAACGGCCCCGCTAGATCTTCGAGCACCGCGTCTCCACACTCGTCAACGACACGGGTATGAGCGGCGCGAAGCTCGATAGCCCACGTCGGCGCCGACGCGTTGGCATCGACCACCAACATTGGGGTGGCCAAAGCATGGTGGATCGAGGACGCCCCAACAAGGTAGAGGCTATGAGGGCTGGATACGCCGGACGGGTCGGAAAAGAACGCCCCGGCGTCGCTCAGGGTGGCGTGTTGAGCACGGAGGAAAGACACAGCTTGGCCAACCACGAGGGCGGCAGCGCCGATGTGGGAGGCATTTGCTATAACCACATTATCGCCGATGCCGAGGCCCCCAAATTGGACCGGGAGGGATAGCTGCGTGCGCATGGAGGGCGTATCCAAGAGGTCGGGGCTAACACCCCATATGCCGGCAAGCGTTGAAAATGAGGCGGCGTCTGCATCCTCGAGGAAAGACGTAATAGTGTCGCCATACCCCTCGGATCGCTTACAAAGCCCACGCTTACTATTACACATATATGATCTCCGCAATGCAACCGCACTCTCCCTCCCTTGTTGACATATCTCAGGGAGATTGTGTAGCGCTTTATCCAGCGAAGCGTCCACACCGGTTCGTGTAGGTACTCGTGTCTGAAGACCGCAAACGGGTCTCAAATCCGAGATGTGTAGCTGGCAACGCTTTTTGGCTACGTGGCACGCGCTACGTGCGTAATATTTGCACGTGACCGCTCGCGCTCCTCCCTCATCATCCCGCCGCCAGCCCCATCCATGCCCGCGACACACAAGGCGAGGCACCTGCACGCCACCATATGCCTACGTCAGCGCGCTGCTACCGCGGTATGCGCGTGATGGTGCCGGCCGGTGTGTTCGATTGGCATCGGTGGGGCGGGATGGGTTGGCGAGACGGGTGGTCACGTGGGCTCTGAGTTTCGATCAAATGACGTTATATTTGACTGTATCAACCGGATACTAATCACTATTCGCACTCGTTTCGGTAGTTGCATCTCAGGATTGTGACCCCGTTATACACAGCTTAAACCCCGGGAGGATTTCATTTTGCGAGTACCCCGGGGTTTCAAAGTTGAGTCTGGTTTTGCCAAAAAGGTCGCGCAGGCTGTTTTACACGGTCAAGAGCCGAAATTGGCAGGATGGTTTAGCGAAAGCGTGGAGGGAAAACGGAGTCAGGGGGGCGCTGCGTGGAACGCAGCGAAAACTGGAAGATGGCAGGCTCAGCTGTTCTGGCTGCTTTTATGTCTACTCCTGCTGCACCTGAAAAGGGCGCAACAACAGATGCCTAGTTCCCGTACCAGTGAGCAGCACTTGTAACTAAAAAGCGGTTAGGTCAAGGAGGGAAACCCCACAAACTAGTTTAGATCATTTCAAAGTTGAGTCTGGTTTTGCCAGTCTTGAGCGAACGGAGAGAGCGGTGGATTGACGGAGAAGAGGTAGCGCCAAGTCATGAAGGAGGCACTGGGAAGGCCACCGCTGCGGAGTCCTGTTGGACTTGGAAGTGGCGGAGGGGGGCGATGTGTCCAAAGAAGAACCATGCGCCAGGTGAAGGAAGAACGTTGGGGTCGATGTAGTCCAGAACGACGTCAGAGTTAGTGGCCCAACCGCCTTGGTAGCGAATGTGGGACAATGGCACTCCGATGGCATTCGCTGCAGAGGCTGCGCCCTTGCGAAGACTGTGTGAAGTCCAGGAAGTGCCAGCAGGGGGAGCAGCGTTGACTAGACTGATGGCTGCAGACAACCAATCTGACATTGTAGCCGCAGTCCAAGGTTTTGATTGCTCGGCCGCAGTGACAGCCCAGAAGTTTGATGCAGCCAAGCCAACAGTAACCAGGGGGACAGATTGGACGTTGTCGATGAAGTGGTGCAAGAGACGTGCCACTCGAGGGTGCTCGGACACCGGAAGGAGAAGTACGCGCAGGTCGTCGGGTCCCCGTCGGCCAGCGCGACCCTTCCCGCGGTACACTTGCAAGGTGATGTTGTAGGTGTCGACATGCACATCTCGCACTCGACAGGAGACGCCAGTAAAGCCCATGGCAAAGAACATGAAGTTGACAACCGAGGCCAAGAGAGCTCGGAAGTCGAGGTGGTACTCTGGGTAAGGAGCAGCCACAATTAGCTCGGCCTTTGTGACGAAGCGATAGGCTACATCCGTAGGCAGAGGGACACGCAAAGGGGCAGCGTCCAGCCGGCGCTGACGCAGCATCAGCGCACGCCTTGCTGAAGTTAGGTGCATACTGTCCTTGGCGATGGGGACGAGGTTGTGCAGCTCGAAGAACGTGTTGATTGCAGACAAGTAGGGTTGCAGCGACTTGTCTGCGATGTGCCCTCGCTCCCCGATCCAGGCAACATACCGAACGACAGTAGCGGTAATCGCCTCCAACGGACTGATGTTTTCAGAGTCGTGGCAGAACTCCGCGAACTGAGACAGTCTGCCGGCGTAGCTCTTGAGTGTCTGAGCGTTGAGGGAGCTGGAGAGCAGGTCGAGCGTTAGCTGGCCCAGCTCGTCCGAGCCGAATGCGTCCTGCAGCCGGGATCGCAGTGACGCAGCCCACGGCGCGACAGCTGCGGGCTCGTCAATTACGTACGTGCGCCGTTTTACCGACAGAGTTCCACCGGTACGACTACTGTTCGCAAAGTACTCGGCAGCAGCGGTTAGGTTCCCGGCGGTTGGCCGGTAGCTGCTGGACGGGTTTGCAGTAGCTTCAATACGGGTTTGCGGGGCTAGGTTCAGGTAAGAGGGCCGCCCCGCGCGCCCTTTGCGCTCGTAGCGCCTGTCCCGTGCATAACGTACACGCGCGAAACTTGGTCGTTGCGAACCAGTTGTGACACGTAGTGTAACAACCGACGGACGCAGAGATGGGGTGGTAAGAAAAAGCGGTTGGTTGAGCCGCCATGTGCAGGTGTGCGGATGGTTGAGCCGCACTCGGCTGTAGCTGTAAGAAGCGCCGCACCGAGGAAGGTCTAAAGGAAGTCTGTAAGGTGGGGGGCTCATCTCGCCGTTGCGCTGCAAGGGTGCGTCTTGCGGCGGTCACCGAAAGGTGGCCTCGCAAAGCTCCAGCAGCTCCGACGAAAGGCGCCCTACACCGTCACTCGTGCTCACCTTCGCGGCCACGTCCACGCCCGCCGCCACGTCCTCGCCCACGCCCGCGACCTGCAGCTGCAGCTGCTACTCGGGCAGTAGCGGTTGCCTTTGCGCTGCTGGCAACGGTCGCCTCGAATACACGACGCTCGTAGTCCTTCATGAGGTCCCCAAAAATCGCGGAACCCATATGCTCCGAAGCATGCTGAAAATGCTTGGCTCGCAGCACGTCCAGAACACCTTGGTCACCGTGCACACGCTTGATCTCATTTAGCCTCCGCAGGAAAGCCAAACGAAAACGAAACGCCTTGTCGATGGCCTCGGCGTGATTCCGAGCTCTCGCGAGGTAGGGGGTGAAGTCCTGGTTAGCGGCAGGGACGTAAGGTAGCAGCTCGTCGAGAGCCACGAAAAGTGCGGCCATGTGGGCCCCGAAACACGACATCCACAAGTACTCCTCCTGGGCCGGCAGACGCCGGTCGTCCTGCTTGAGGTACTCGTTCGTTAGGTCGGTGCCCAGGGGGAAGAGTCCAGGCACTCGGCTGACCGGTCGAACGGCCTCGTAACCAGACTCCGCTCTCTGCAGTAGCTCTGGCACCGCGAGGTAGTCATCCTCGGCACTCACGGATTTTGCTCCGACACGGCCGCTCTGGGCTAGCTCTAGCAAGTCGGGGCGCTCTGCGGCTCCCCCGCTGCCTGTCGGCTGTCCCGCGAAGCGCTGCCCGGAGCCGGAGCCATGTGCCCCTTCCCCATCAACAACGCGATCACGAGCCGTCAATTGCGCCACAACCGTAGCCAACTCTCGCAGTAATGAAGACTAGGCCCTCATATCTGCGTTCAGCGACTCCAACGTCGGCTCGACGACGGGTTCTTCTCCATTTGGCATGGTAACGCACGGACGTACGGACGAGAATATCACACTCGGGTGGTGAGCCGGGTGTGGTCTTGAACAACCTGGGGTGACCTTGCTCGCAACTGGTTACGAGACAATTTTTACATCGCTGCGTGGAACGCAGCGAAAACTGGAAGATGGCAGGCTCAGCTGTTCTGGCTGCTTTTATGTGTACTCGTGCTGCACCTGAAAAGGGCGCAACAACAGATGCCTAGTTCCCGTACCAGTGAGCAGCACTTGTAGCTAAAAAGCGGTTAGGTCAAGGAGGGAAACCCCATAAACTAGTTTAGATCAAACCGATGTGTCGATTTTTCCGCGGTGAGCTTTATTGCCGTACGGGTACCCGTATACTGCGGATCGGGCGCCTATAGGTGCATGACTAAAGCGCTTATCCACTGGCATGTACAACTAAGTACTATAACCCCCCGCCCGCCCGCCCGCCCGCCCGCCCACGGTTCTTAATTACACAGCCGTCCGATTACGATCTCACGGTTGGGAGGTACTGG
>VCJN01001163.1:0-93176 GCA_006384855.1 Tetraselmis striata | reverse complement strand
ATATCACAGTGGTATGGCATACAGCGGGACGCAGTACGGGTACGGGTACGAGGCCGCCAGCCATATATCTGGAAGCGCGCTGCGCGCTTTCCGGCAACGCCCGTGATACTTTATGCATTCTTTCGGGAGTCAAACGGAATGTTCGGAATGAACAGAATGAAGTGTCGAACCGATGCCTCCCCCGCCCGCCCGCCTAAATATTTCGCCGCCAGATTTTGTGTCATATAAATACAAAGGATTCTGTTTCATCCAAATTGCCCTATCAAGATAAGAAAGTACCTTGCCTTGGCCACACTAAGACGTTCATCATGAGCACCGCGACTATTAGCATTGCTGCTCCTGGTAGTTCCTATTACTCATCACACATACACACACACACACACACACACACACACACACACACAGCAAAGTACACAGAACAATAAATGCGCTGAAGATGGGTTGGCCCACATGGGATCACAGGCTCTGATGGGAGGTTGGGCCGCACGGCGGCCGTACTGCATGCTTTGTCAACGTAAAATTTCACGTTACAAACCGGTGCCGCCGACATTGCAGACGCACCCTGCTATGTCAGATATTGTGACCTACATGCTAATGATGAGAAACAAGCCTAGTACCTGACATTGTCAGCAAGGGGGAAACAGTAGGTGATTGATTGCGAAGCATTGTCCACAGCTAAGGTGTGTGGGGGGGAGGGGGGGGGGGGGGGGGGGGGGGTTATAGATACTAGTGGTGGTACACGTGTTCTCGTCACGGTGTGCTCCAAGGAGCCAAAATTCAGCCAGCTCCATGCTGGCGGTACTGCGGAACAATGATAAGGCACATTGCTTGCAGAATCGCCCTCTTGGCATGATGGGTGTCATAACAACTGTTGACAGAGCTGCTGGCTGTGCCTTTGTCTTGACTCCCGTCAACGGCTCTCCCCTACTCGGACTTGCTCCTGTGGACATGACGTGATAGGAACCATTGCATGACGTTGAGCTCCAGCAAGACGCGACTCGCAACGTAAGCAATGCTTCCGGGAACTATCACCACGGCCCAGGTGACCCAGGCATAGGGCACCTCTGCAGGGCTGTGCGATGTCAGCGATGCGCAGTTGAAATAACCGGCGAGGACGGCAGCAACGCCATGCAGCGGCTCAATCACCCACAGGTCGCGGATGGATGAGGGCAGGGTGGCGGCTTGCAGCACCCTGAAGGCTGCCCGCATGACGCCGGTGAGAACCCACAGAAATTCCGAGCCCGAGGCTCCGGCCAACACCGACGGAAACGCGTAGACGTCGGACCCGGAATTCCACGCACAAAATGCAGAGAGAAGCCACGGCGCAAGCGGGGCAAATTCAGCGCAGGTGTTGATGCGCTGCACGGACAGGAGGGACTGCCGGTTGATGGCCAGCTCTCGAAGTGCGAACAACAGGGCAGAGCATGTCGCACACAGTGTGACGGCGCGCCAAGACAAGTCGCTTGCCCCGGTGCTCCTGAGTCCGTACAGCGGGATGAAGAACGTAGCAAAGAGCAGCCAGATCACGAACGCTCCTCTGTGAAGCGGGAAGCGCAGGAGCCTCAGGTTGACGCTACGGAAGCGCTCCCTCAGATGGGCATCGGCGACGCTCAGCCCCCCGGCGCACAGCGCGACGCCCTTCTCGGCGGCCAGAGCTTCCACTGTGTGCAGGCCGTGCACATACACCCGATGGTACAGGGCCGGCAGCAGCACGTGCAGGGACATGACGATCCACAGGGCGTGGCTCACTCTCCACGCATCGCTCCATGGCAACCGGCTGAACAGGGCCAAGCTGCAGGCAAACATCGCCAACACAACGGCCGGGTGCTCCAGCGCCTTCACCGCATTCCACCCCCAAGGATTGCATGCCGCCCCGGCGCTGCGAGGGGCTTCCTCGGGAGGCGCGTCGACGAACTGCAAATCGGTCTCCTGCAGGGCACCCCTGGAGCTGTCCCCGGTAGTGGTGCTGGCGTCGCTTGGGGTGCCGATTGCCTCACCGGCCAACAGGCGACGGCGCACCTACGGCCAATGCAAGAACGCACCCATCAACCACGGGCCACTCTATGATGCAGGTCAGCCACAGCAGGGCGCAGGTGCGGAGCATGAAGGACACCCAAGACAGCACTGGTTCTATGCGCCTTACCACGTCAGCAGTCTCGCGGCTGCCCGACAGACGGGCCCCTGCAGCTATGCCGCCGGGATATGCTTGCATCGCCCTGTCCACCATGGCAGCCAGCCCGCCGTCTGGGCCACGATACTCCACTTCGTCCAGGAGCTCCTCAAGCGTCTGATGGAAGCCGTGCCTTGCGCACAGCAGCGCTAGCGGCACGGGCAGTGAGGCATCAAGCGCCGCCTTGTCATCTTCCGGGTGAAGCACTGCCTCCAGATCCTGCCGGGTGGCGATGCCAGTGTTTCTCAGAACCCTGGCATGTCTGCAGCACTGGACCAATACCCCAGCAGGTCATGGAGGAGGAGGAAGAGGGGGAGAGAGGACCTTGAGGATGCCGGCCATTTCACGCCTCGCCGCGGGGCTGGCATTCTGGAAGAGCGAGGTCATCTCCTGGCAGATGTCGCATCTAGTGGTGAGGAACATCGGGTGCGCCTGGCTGATGGCCTCCCTCCCGCCAGGCAGCGTCTCGATGACCTCGAGCCAAGCCAGGCCCAGCGCAGCGTCGTCCATGGGAGCCCTGGGTGCAGCGCCGCGGGGTGCCGCCGATCAGCGGATGCGGGCAGGTGCCACCGGAGGGCGCAGCGGGCGGAGTGGGGCATGTTAACGGCGGCGCGGCGGCGTGTGTCGCTACGCACCACAGCACATACTGGACGCGCCCGTCCGGCAGCTCGTCCTCCTCTTGGGACTCGACGTCGAAGAAGCGCCCCTTGACGCGGCAGACCATCCGGAGCTCCGCGTCCGGCGAGCTCTTGCGCACCACGACACGCCACTCGGTGACGCCGGGGTTGCACACCACCGGGTCGGCGCTCACGATGGCGCTGCTCTCCTGTCGCTTGGACTGCTTGACCAGCGCGCCCTGCCGGACCTACACATCACAAGGGCACCGCACCGCCACGCGAGAGTGGGTAACATTGCCACGACCAGGATGGCGCATGCCGGGAAGACCAAGACGCAGCATCACAACCCTCCGCCGGTGCAGGCGAGCGCAGAGCCACCAACCGTGTACTCGTGGCTCCGCAAGTAGACGTCCATGTCGGCCTGCCCAAGTAAACGGCCGGCGGCGCCGTTCAAAAGGTTCCGCCTGAGAGCCTCCTGCGCTTGCTGCAGTTCCTCCCGGTTGGTGAACCAAAGGTCCACGGACAGCAGGACGCACCCCGGGCGCATTGCACCCTGCACGTCGGCCGGCACAGCCTGCGGCAAGCAGCGGGGGTCAGCGTTCGGAATGCCTCGGGGCAGTGAGGCGCACACCAGTGAGAGGTTGCGGCAGTACCTCCATCAGGAACTCCAGGTGCTGGCGCAGGTGTGGGTCCAAGCTGGCAGGCGTGATGGAGAGCATCTTCATGGCAATGTTGCTGGCGGTTGGGAAGCAGCGCTGCGGAGCGGAGCTCACGAGGCTGCCATCACCCATCGCCGGAGAACCAGACAATGCTCCCTGGGCAGTGGCAACATGAAGGAAGAGCAGGCTCGCGTCGCTAATAACCTGCAACAGCGGGTGGTGATGCCGAAGGTCGGTCAGTCTCACAGGGCGGCTATGAGAGGGCACCCGTAAAGAGGGGGCGCGGCAGCATGATTGCGCTGCCTTCTCACCGGCTTGGAGGGCGGCATGTTGTGCAGGGCGCCGCCGTGAGAGTCAAAGAACTCCCCCCTTGCAAGAGCCATGTCAGCCCGTCCCGCAAGCTGGGCGGTCTGTGGGGATGCAGCAAGAGGTGGGTGGGTTAGATCAGTGTTGCACTGTGAGTGTGGTGGTGCCCAATAGGCGCTTCAGCGCAGCCCGGGTGCATTCATGCGCGTAGGTGCTGAAGGTGCGGCATCATCCGCGCAGCGGGATACGCCAGCCGCTGGGACCAGACGGGGAGGGGAAACTGCTTCACCGCAGCGGGAGGGCGCACCGGCTCTTGCGCATGGCCACTGACAACTGCGGTAGCATCTGGTGGCGACTGCTGTGCGTCTGGTGGCGACTGCTTCGCGCTGGTGTCGTGCGACTGCGTGTTCCGGGGCATCTGCGCAGGTGCCCGAGGCGTCGTGGCTGCTTTCGCTCTATTGGGCGCCGTGCGCCTGCACAACCAAAGTGCCCGTCGTTAGGGCGCTGGTTGTTTTATGTAACGATACGGAATCACTACCCGCCGGCGCAGGAATCGGGTTGTGTTGGTTCGCGCGCCCGCACACATTCGCGCGCGAGTGCTAGAGAGAGAGAGAGAGAGAGAGAGAGGTAGCTGCGCCTCCTAACCTTTTGTTCCTGCGTTCCACCCGTGCTCGACAAGCGCGCTGCTTGCCATCGAAGCTCGCCAGGTCGTGCGCGCGGGTGCACTGCGTGCAAAAACGGCTGGGTTCGCCGTCGCGCAGGAACTCCTCCGCCTTCAGGTGGTCCGGGCACAGCAGCTGCGAAGCGCCAGTTGCCGGCGCAGCGGCGCTGCAGCCGTCCGCTGCACACACTGCCGACACCAGAGATCGGCACACCCAGCGGCTGGTGAGGCACAGCGTCCAGCAGCCACAAAGCGGCCGGCCACACACCGTATTCAAGGAAATTTGTGTAGGTTACGGATAATAACCGGTCGGGAACTCGCACGCGGGCGGTTGGTGGAGCGGGAACCGAGCTAGGGGGTGCGGGAAGGGGCGGGGGGGGGGGGGGGGGGTGCCTTTCGCAGCTCGCCCGGTTTGCGACAGGGCACAGTGACGCTTGGGAGGACGGGAGTCCGCGATTGACGTGCCCTTCGCCTGCCCGTGGTCACTGCTGGGCTGCCGGCTGGTGGGAGGGCTGCTCTTACAGGGGGGACTGTGATAGAGCCGCCGCCCGGAGGCGGACACAGCCGCGACGGCCATAGGCTGCAACATACCACCACCGCCACGGGGCGTCCGCAGCACCGAGGGTCAGCCTCCACATGCAGCAATTCCAGGAGCCAGTAGCTACCGCATCTGTTTCGGTGTCAGGCCACCAGGACGAATGCCGCCGGCTGAATGCCTGGGCGTGCGCCAATACTGTAACCGTGCCGACCGTGTCTGCTTTCTGTCGGCGCTTGCGCGCGGGTTGCCAGCAATATCACTGAGGAAGGACGTGGAAGGTGAGATTACATAATCCTTATCATGATGAAGGTGATGAAGGTACAGGTACGTCCGGCCGATTGCGCTCGACCCCGTCCTGGGAACCCCTGCGACCAGCCAGTAGCGACTACCCGTACCCGGTAGTACGGATTTCTTGAATTTTGCAGCTGGCTCATGTAGCGAGAAAAGGCCCTATCTTTCAACATGCCCTATCTTTCAACACTTTCCCTAGAAGCCCTAGCTGTCCAGCCGTTAGGCCACTACTAGGAGCTGTCTATGGCGCGTCCGATAGCCCTTGAGTAGGGCTACCTTAGGGCGGAGGGCCGCCCCCGATGGACTTTCCTGGTGTGTGCCAGGCAGGGGTGAAGCGATGCTGGTCAGCATTTTTTTCCGGGTCGCGGGAAAATAAATACGGGCGCGCATTTCAACACATCCGAATCATCCGGCTGCACGTGGCCGTGCGTCGCTACTAACTCTCACCACCGTCCTTGCCGTGCCGCTTAGAGGCCGTGGTAGTCGGTCAAGGCGGGGCGTGGCTGCCCAAGTCCCTGGGGGACGACATAGCCGGCTCGCCAGTCAGCCAGCTCGATGGCGGGTGGGCCATCGCGCGCCGCGATGCGCGGTCGTACGAGGGAAAGGTCGGGACAATTCTCAGCGCGCTCGTCTGGCCGCCCACCCAAGAAGCAGACGGCAACCCGCAAGGCCGCCACCGACGCAAAACGTGGGCGAGGTCGACCCCGTAAAGAACCCCTCAGTCAGTCGAGTGACCCCTCTAACGCTCGAGATGACTACAACGTCGGTGAGAAGGCGAAGCGCGCGCTGGAGCATACTGTCATACTTGTTCTTGCTGGTGTCTAAAAGCCGGCCAAAGCTGCAAAGAGTTGTGGCGTGAACAGAACGACGCTTATCACTGCTGTCAAGAGGGCGAGACAGGCTATGAAACAGGGCAAGACTCATGTTGTTGCTGCTGGAACCCGCCCAACAACCATGACCAGTGAGGACGAATCGTCGCTGGCAAAGTACATCCTGATCTGGGCAGACCGTGGGCTGGCGCTAAGCAAGCGAGCCGTCAAGAAGCACGCACTGGACATCATCAAAAGCCGTGACTATGATAAAGACCATTTTCTAGACATCTGGATCAAACGAGGGAAGATGTCTAGAAAATGGTTTCGCGGTTTCATGCGCCGCCACCCTGAGCTGCGAGCGCAGGTAGCTGACCGCTTTGACCCCAAGCGATGGCTTGTAACCAGAAAGGATATGCTCACACTATACAATGCCATCGCTGAATTTCAGAAAGAACATGGTCCGCTAGATCCTAGCTGAATCTATAATCTAGATGAGACCTCTTTTAGACCTGATGGGAGAGTGGAGCGGGTCATCACCGGGAAGGGGGGCAAACGTACACACACGTTGCAGAACGCATCGCGGTTCTCCATCAGTAATCTATCTGTCATTGTCGCTGATGGCACACAGCTTCCACCTCTTTTTATTGTGAAGGGGAAAAACATGCCAGATTGGTGGGACAAGCTAGACTTATCAAACACCATTCTGAGGGACGCCGAGCTTACAACACAGAAGAATGCGTGGATGGACGGCGACCTCTACCACTACTGGGTAGAGACGGTGTTCCTGCCCTATACAGAGGAACTACGCCGCACAGGCAAAATATTGCTGATCATTGACAACTTCAGGTGAGTAAGCTAGCTTGCACTTAGCGACTTCTACCAGCTCAAAATATGGCATGGGAAACTTGCAATTATAATCTTACATTTATGTGTGGATGTTTATCCAGGGTTATTGCGGCGGAGTGCGCGCTGACTGCAACCCTCAGCGCAGAAGAGAGCCCTGACAACCCCGCGCATGCAACGCTCCAAGGAGCCTTGCAGGCTGCAGCAGGCGGCCAGCCCGAACCCAAGCTACCCAAGAAGGTGAGGCCAGCAACTTTGCAGAGGGCTGGCGCTGCCTTGGAGACAGCAGCGAAGGCAGAAGAAAAGAAGGAGCAGCAAGTAAACAAGGCAGAGGAGGAGGTGGCGAACGCCAAGTGCCCCAAGACAGAGTTAGCCGAAGCCGTGGCTGAAGCTGAGCTAAGTGTGCTAGGTGCCCACGTCAAGGTTGCGGACGCTAAGATCGCCGCAGGGCAAGATTCAAGTGCGCGCGACGAAATGCGCGAAAGAGCGCCAAGATGCGCGTGACGAAATGCGCGTTTTTGATAGCAGCGACAGTGAGGAAGGCGAGGACGAGATAGAGAAGGAGTAAAAGGAGGATGGGGAACAGGGCGAGGACGAGCTGAACCCTGCCTACATAGATCAGGACGACGAGTGGCTGAACTGGTAGCAAGTAGGTGCTACGAATTTGTAAGGTTCAGCCCCCGCCCCCCCCCCCCCCCCTCCCGGCCCGAGATCCCGCCCTCGTCCGCCGTCATCACCCACTCATCAAGCGTCCCCCAGCCCAGCATACGGACTCGCGGACTCAGAACCGGAGGGGGGGGGGGGGGGGGGGGCGCGCAGTACCAAGGCGGATAGAGCGGCGAGCACAGCAAGGAGGGCGGGCTCGGCGGAAATGTCGAAAGTGTTGAAAGATAGGGCCGCCTGGGTTACTGCACCCCGGCCCTGACCCACACGGCTAGCCAATAGGCATGCAACCCTTACACGAGTACCATTGACCACGCCCGACCGCCCACACCTAGGGCAACTCTAGGGCTTGGATGGGTGGGGTTTGTGCCATTGCAGCTGCTTCCTGGGTCCTGTGGCAGGGCAGGTGGTGGCAGGAAGCCAAAAATGTGTTGAAGATAGGGCCGTTTCTCGCTAATTATTTACATGAGCTAGCAGCAGAAGGCGATATCGGAAATCACCAAAAAAAAGGGCAATCAAAAAGGTCCTCTACAGCGACTGCGGGGTGGAAGCAGTAACATGAGAAGACGCAGAGTGGGCACGAGCACACGCATCACACTTGGCCATCTGCACACCGGCAGAGAGAATGCCGCCCAGGGTAACATGCACGCAAGCCGAGACCCGCTGCAACAGCCCCCGGCGTGTGCGCGACAAGGTGACGGCGGAACTCAGCAGGTTGGCTGGAGACAAAGTTCCGAAGTGCCCGAACGGATTGACCACGAAGAAAGCAAGAGGTCGGGGCGGAAGGACCGCCAGGGAAGTTGCGCACAACCAAAAGCACCGCGAAGATGTAGACCACCGTCAAAGCGGACTTCCCGAGACGGCTGCGGTCCTAGCTCAACCACAAAAGGGTAGTACCGGTGAACACCCTGCACTAGGGCGGAAGACGCCCGGTCCGCTGCCAACTTAGCATGCTCCGCCTCGGTCGCCGCGATTCCCGGGATGCACCAGCGGGGGTCGTTGCTCCAAGTGAAGGTCGTGGAGGACACGCACGCGAAGTCCATCATGTAATCGCACGCCGCCCCCCCCCCCCCCTCCGCCCCCCACCCCGCCAGCGTCAGGTCCGACGGCCGCGAGCGGTCCGCTGGGCGCAGCCCACTCGTCTCAAGGGTCAAGTCGCCGGCTCCCGAACGGTCCCGGTCAAGCACCGCCCCCGCATCAATTGCTACAGATGCCCACAGATTCTTCAAAGCGGTATGCATGCGGTGCTTGTAGTTCGCTACGGGGCATATGGGTAAATGATCCACGATGAAATCCGTAGCGCTCCGGTTCGAGCCGTCCGCAGAGCGAAGCCATAAGGGATCAATACCACACGTGGGGCCAGGGCAAGTGACAAGCGCGGAACCTCCGCGCGGGCAAAGGCCCAGTACCCGCGCAGCGGCGGCCGAATAAGCAGCATGGGGAATCTTGCGGGCGGACTCGTGATCCGACTGGAAAAGCGATAGATAGGGAGCCCGGCCCGCACGCGCTGTACATGCGCAGGGTATCAAGTCGCGAGGCCGCTGCACCAGTAGTACGTTGGAAGCTGAGATCGAGGGCCACGAAGTCACGCAAGCGAATCGCACGGCTGAGGTGGCGTTGGACAACCATCACTGTGAGATTCAGATGTGACGTAAATGTGCCCTACTGGTGACGAACGACGACATACGGGGACGATACGGGACGGACGAGGGACGTGGATTTCATACCTAGTAGCGACGACTATCGCGCGCGACCTGTAAAGTACTATATGAATTTCTCGTTTCCATAATTTCATCAAATTGATATGCGCACGCGGGCTCGCGTGTCGCCCGCCGACGCGGAGCACCCGGGCTAAGTACAGGCGGATGTACGCACTCATTGCACATCGCCGCACATCGCTGACCGCACATCGCTGACCGCTGACCCCGCGGTGTGCGGCGATGTGCGGCACGACGGGCGGAGGTGTGGGCGGATGTAGGTGGTACGGTAGGTGGTAGGCGGTAGGTGGTGTTCGTAGGTGCGCGTTTTAATGCAGCCGCCCTAACTGCTGATGATTGTGTAACGCCCCAGCACGCGCATGAAGTACGGGGTCGCCTCACGGTCACCGCCGCTCACCGTTGAATCAAGCGCGGACAGCCGCGCACTCGCATCTGTGTTGCCTGCCGGTGGTGGGTTACATCCACCCCAACTCTCAACCCCCCCCCCCCCCCCTCGCCCCCCGCGCGCGGCAGCAGGCATGCCGGCAAAGGGATGGATAGCGAGTGTGTCGAAGAATGGCGTGTACACATGCAGGCACTGCCACGGCATCGTGACGGGCAGTAGTGAAAGGACGGCGCGAGAGCGGCACTTCCGGAAATACCCGAACTGTAGCCACTCGTTGAAGCGTGCGGCTAAGTTGCACCGCAAGGCCGCCTTATTACAAGCAGCAGCAGCATGGCGGCAGCAGTAGCAGCAGCAGCGGCAGGGGCGGCAGCAGGAGTAGCTGCAGCCGTCGGAAACGGCCCGCCGGCGCCGGTCTCGGAGGACGATGTGATGGGTGTGGGGGAGGACCCCGTTGGCGAAGACGGTGTGGACATCGACGCGCCTGCGTGGCCGCCGGCGGACGTGGAAGCTGCCGATGAGGGCGTGATACGGAAAGGCGATCCCGGTGACTTCTACATGAAGGTCATCGCCAAGAAGTTCCGGGGAGTATGGCACTACGGCGTGATAACCGGCGTCGTTACCGAGTGGGTGTTGGAGGACTACGGCGGGGCGACCCAGTGGCGCGATGTTTTCGAGGACGGTGACATTGTGGACCTTCTGCGTTCAGAGGTGAGTGGGCCCGGCCTGCGTGCGGGTGGCACCACTCAACTGCGGTTGTATGGAATCACACGCACCCGCCCGGTCGGCGTGGCAGGTTGTGGAGGCTATGGCGGCTGCCCAGGAGCACCCCCCTGTGGATGCGGACGGGATGCTCGCTTGGTAACCGTCCATGAAGGCGATGACTTGTCCAGTGAGTCACGCACCTTGCCCGGCGTGCGTTCAACACAACCCGGCTGGCGGAGGCCAAGCACAACACTGGCTGCCATGGCGTGTGCCATGTGCATGTGGTCCTGGGCTATGTCAGCATGGTCAACCTCTTCCCCCTCGCGCCGTTCCACCTGTTTTTTTTTGGGCTTGGGAAGGGACTTCTGGAGGAAATTTGTCACCGTGCAGGGCCACATAGGATTCCGAGCTATGAAGCAGGAAGACCGGCGCCAGGCTTTAGTCCCGATACCCAACAACTTTGGACGCGGGTTGCGCCCTTCGTTTGCGGTGTCCAAGAAGTCGAAAGGTAACCCCCCCCCCCCCCCCCCCGGGCGTGGGCGTGGGCGTGGGCATGACGGCATTCCCCTCCATGACTGCAGGGTCAGGCAAGGTGACGGTGCAATCCGGCTGGGTCATGGAGGACTGCTTGCACCACATGGAAACAATTTTCCATTCTTAACGCCGGTCCGCTGCTCGAGGAGGCCCGGGTGAAGGCGATCATGACCGAGAAGGAGCTTCGCGTCCCCATGCGGTGCTTGGGCACATGCACAAGCGCATGCAAGGAGCCGCGTGGTTCGTCACGCGGTGGGGGTTGCAGAATGTGGTGACGGAGGAGGACGGCCCCAAGCGCAAGGCGCAGGTGGACGCGCTCACCAGGGAGGGGAGGACTCTAGACCCAGCGCGGCGCCAAGGCGCATCGGCCGGGGCAGCGCGGCCGGGGCAGCGCGGCGCCAAGGCGCGGCGGCCGGGGCAGCGCGGCGTCAAGGCGCGGCGGCCGGGGCAGCGCGGCGCCAAGGCGCGGCGGCCGGGGCAGCGCGGCGCCAAGGCGCGGCGGCCGGGGGAGCGCGGCGCCAAGGCGCGGCGGCCGGGGGAGCGCGGCGCCAAGGCGCGGCGGCCGGGGCAGCGCGGCGCCAAGGCGCGGCGGCCGGGGGAGCGCGGCGCCAAGGCGCGGCGGCCGGGGCAGCGCGGCGCCAAGGCGCGGCGGCCGGGGCAGCGCGGCGCCGAGGCGCGGCGGCCGGGGCAGCGCGGCGCCAATGCGAGTGGGATGGGCGGGGCAGCGGTTGCTACCGAGTGAGGCGTAGCATCGTTTGCAGTAGCAACGCAGCCTTTCCGGTTGCATAGTGTGACGCCGCCTGGATGTAACCCAGCAGTACGCGCAAAGTGCAAGTGCAAGCTGCTGATGGCGGGGATCCCGCGGGGGGGGGGGGGGGGGGGGGGGGGGGCAGCGGCTGTGGGATAGGCGCGGCAGCGGTTGCTACCGACTGAGGTGTCGCATCGTTTGCAGTAGCAACGCAGCCTTTCCGGTTGCATAGTGTGACGCCGCCGGGATGTAACCCAGCAGTACGCGCAAAGTGCAAGTGCAAGCTGCTGGTGGCGGGGATCCACGCGAGGTCGCAGGACGGTGCGCGAGGGGGGGGGGGGGGGGGGGGCGGGGGGCAGCGGCTGTGGGATAGGCGGGGCAGCGGTTGCTACCGAGTGAGGCGTAGCATCGTTTGCAGTAGCAACGCAGCCTTTCCGGTTGCATAGTGTGACGCCGCCTGGATGTAACCCAGCAGTACACGCAAAGTGCAAGTGTTACACGTCCGTGTGCCCCACCCAATGACATTGCGCCCGACCTCACTGACGGCATGTCTCGCTCTCCTTCATCTCCTGGGCCGTCCGCCGCCTCACCCTGCGCACCCCACCAGCCGCGCGTGCCTTCTCGGAAGCCTCACACACGGCGGCGCGAGTCGCGTCGTGGAACGCGTCCCTGACATGGCGGAACTCCGCCCTCACCGTGGCCGTGGTCGGGCAGGGGACTGCCCGCTGATGGGTCGCCAAGCATGGGTACTTGGGGCCGCACAAAGCCGGGGTGCCGTCGCAGCAACACTCCCAGTCCGTCCGTTGGCCGCAGTCCACGCACATGATAGTGCATGTGGCCGCCTCCCGCCACTGCTCGTAGTGCTCCGGTCAACATGGCGACGAGCAAGTCGGCATTGCCCGCAGGTGGCTGCGGGGCGGGTGGCGCGAGCGCAGCCTCGCTCGCCTCAACAACCCCCTCAGCCCGATCAGTCGCCTCGACCACGGCCTCCTCCGCCTCCTGACGCGGCGCACCAGGCGCATCATCGTCGCCTGGCAGGGCGTCCCCCCCCGCAACGGCGCCGTCGGCGGTGGCCGACGCCGTCGTGGCGGGGTGTTGTGAGGAGGTGGCCCTAGACATAGGTGGGGCCGGCACCGCCATGTGTTGCTCCACATGCGGTGCGGTTCCTGACGCGACAGCTCCGTCGCACCAGTACCGGCGCCGGCACCCCACGCTTGCTGGGTTTACCACCAACCGGCATGTTTCCTTTGGGAGGCGGTTCATCCGCGTCGGAGGCGAGCGGCAGTGCCTGTGTGGGTGTCGATATTGCCCGGCCATTAGGGCTCCCGCCGCATGCCGCTCCGCCGACCCACGCCGCGGCGTGTGCTGCGCCCCGCATAGTCGCCTCGAATATATTATACATGACGCGGGGGCGGGGGCGGGGGGGGGGGGGGGGGGTGGGGGGATTCGTGCGTTTCGTATGTCGGCGGAACGGCGTGCGAAGCTGCGGCTGGCGAAGGTGGTGGAAGTAAGCGTGGCGGCGTCGGCGGCGTATTACCGTGCGTGCATGCGTGCGCAACCCGGCGGCAGCAAGCCCCGGACTCGGCGTGTGCCGGCGGCATAGCTGCGAAGCCATGGACACGGTACGGGATGCCAAGTCTGGCTAAGCAACTGCCGAGGCTGGCGGCTTAATCCCAATGTCCGGCGGTTGAGGGACGGAAAGTGCGTAGAAGTTGATCGGCAAAGCGGGCATATAAGCCTGGCTGTGCTAGGTTCCTATTAAGTAATGGCGGTTTGTGCTAAGTAATTCGTAGGGGTGGACCATGCAGCGCAGGTAGGGGGCGGTACAAATTAGGCCGGGCACATATACTGCTCCACGAAACGACACTGTGGCACGTGTAGTTGAATAGACCCCCCCCCCCCCCCCCCCCCCCACCCCCCGCCGGGTCGGCCCGCCGGGTCGGCCCGCCGACCCGCCACGGCATGTAATATCTGTCATGCATCGCCGGGGTATGTGTGAGTGGATGCCCCGCCGCCACATCCCCCCCCCCCCCCCCCCCCCCATTTACACTTGTGCACTCATTAAGTTTGGGGCTGGTTTCGGAGCAGTACATGTACGTATGTATATACATACAATGGAACGTAGGACCTGCGCGGAAAGAGGCGGGGCTGGCGGAGTGCGTTGGGGGTGCGTAGAGTAGCGTGTTGCTTGGTGAGATTCGGGGTGCATCGGACGCCGGATGCCCATCCACCCAGCGTAAAAGGCGCGTACGTAATATTCACACTATATTAACACACAAATGTGTGAAAACCGGACATTCCGTGCCGGATGGGTGGGAATACGGCGTCCGATGCAGCCAAAACCCCAGCAACACGCTATTCTATGCACCGCCAATGCACTCCGCCAGCACCGCCTCATTCTCTGTCGATTTCGAAAACGCCTTCACATTATCCACCGCTAATAATTGCAATTGCCACCGTGTAATGTTGTCACGATGTGCGCACACAACAACACTTACTACCGGTTCCGACGCGGATGGAGGAAGGGCTTGCGGAGTGCGTTGGGGGTGCGTAGAGTAGCGTGCTGCAAATAATTGGGGTGCATCGGACGCCGGATGCCCATCCACCCGGCGTAAAAGACGCGTAATATTCACACTATATTAACACGCAAATGTGTGAAAACCGGACATTCCGTGCCGGATTGATAGGAATACGGCGTCCGATGCAGCCAAAACCCCAGCAACACGCTATTCTATGCACCGCCAATGCACTCCGCCAGCACCGCCTCATTCTCTGTCGATTTCGAAAACGCCTTCACACCGCTAATTGCAATTGCCACCGTGTAATGTTGTCACGATGTACGCACACAACAACACTTAACTACCGCATCCATCCGCAACCCCCGCCTCATTCCCAGTCGTACGTGCTTGTGCACACGCACGGAATGCTTGCACTGCTCCGAAACCACTGTCACATACCCCGCTCATTGGGTACCGATTGCGGCGCATGCACGGCTAGATATTTGTTTACATAAACCCGGGCGGGGGGGGGGGGGCGGGGGCACAGTGTCCCGCTACTCACCCTGCATTGGATTAGGGCGACGATTGCAAACAAGACGAGGAGGCGCGAATGAACTGCTCCGAAACCACGCGATGTGCCCGGTGACCTCCATATCCAGCACGTCCACCGATGCAAGTAATAAGGACAGGACCCCCCCCCCCCCCCCCCCCGCCCCCCCCACCCGCCAAAGTGGAGGAAGTGTAGGAGTACAACCGGAGCATGACGTGATCCATTGTCGCTTATTTACAAGCACGGGCGGTGCTGCCAGACCCGATCGTCTACGGCCGATATAATATTCACACTATATTAACATCGGTGCACACCGCCGCACACCGCCGCACACCGCCGCACAACGCTGCGCGCGCACATTCGTCGCGCACATATACGCGCGCCCTACCGCACATATTATCCCGGATTCACTCGGTGAAACCGCGTATTCATTACGCCGTGCTACTTCAACAATAAACATTGCGAAATTACACCGACACAATGCCGCACGGACTAGCTCTTGACAATACGTGCATATAAATAGTAGTGGCGCGCTGCTCCTCGCCTCCGATGTGTCGTTGACTGCTGCGGAAGGCGGTCGTCGACTAGGTGTTAGTTTCTCCACCTCGCCCCCCCCCCCCCCCCCCCCCCCCCCCTTCACCGCTCACAGCGCCATGGCAGACCTCGCCCCCCGGGCAAAAGTGGGCGGCGAGCCTTGTTGTCTCGCGTGTCCGCGCCGCCGGCATCGAGGAGGACGAGAAAGACATGAGGAAACGCGTGACAAGGTGGGCGCGCAACAAAACACTCCACCCTCCGCATTAGCACGCACCCACTCGTGGCTAACTTGTGCCGCGCGCAGGTTCGTCCGGGAGCGCCGTAAGGCCCACCTCAACGCCAAGGCTTCCACAGTGCCAGCGGCGCAACTCGTGGTGGCCGAGGAGGCCGCATCCTCAGCCGCTTAAAGGCGAAACGATTGTGGCTTGTTGTGGGCGTCTCGGCACAGGAGGCGTCCCGACGCCAAGGTAAGGAAGCTCATGGCGGCGTCGTCGACGGCACAGCCTCCCGGGGTGGTGAAGACACTGACGGATGACAAGAAGCGGAAGAGGCCAGTGAAGAAGCGCCGAGGTAAGAAACTGACGGTCGCGGAGTCGGAGGCGGAGTCGGAGGCGCAGGCGGAGGCGGAGGCGGAGGCGGAGGCGGAGGCAGCGAGATCGTCGAAGCGGAGGGTCCCCCGGGCACGCAAGAACAAGAACAAGCAGTAGCCCCCGCCCCCTTACCCCCCTCCCCTCACTCCCCCGGCGGGAGCGGCGGGCGGCGGGGGGGGGGGGGCGGCGGGGGGACCACGCCCGCCCGCCTCCCCCCCCCCCCCCCCCCCCCCCCCCCCGGGCCACATTCCCCGATGGCAGCTGTCGCGAATATTGTAATTCAAACATTCTTCGGCAAACCGCTGCCTGCCCCCGCCCTCCCCCTCGCGAATATTTATGTAACGTGAGCACTCTTTGGCAAAACATGGCAGCCAAACCGCCCATCTGATGACCTTTGATCGGACGGCTGGCAGGCCCGTTCAGCAGTACTAGCTATAATATACACAAAATTCCCCAGTGTTACCAAATGCGTACGGCTGCGATTTGCGCTCCCATGTACTAATAGTCGTAGTTATCCACAGGACGACTCGTCATCGTGCCCGGGTTCGTACTAGATACCCGGTACCGGCTCAATAAATATATCGCGTACTACCCGGTACTACACGGACAACCTTGTACCTTATACGTCAGTGCCATGTAACAATTCACCGGGCTAGTACGACTATCAAAATGATGACAAAAAGGATTTATCGCCCGCCGGCAATAACGCCGGATGTACTCGCACGTAACTGGATGGACGTGCCGCCACCAGCAGCAGCCTTCACGGATAAATAATAGTCGCTAGTAGTAGTGCTTCGTCACCCGTATGTCACATCTGAATCTCACAGTGACGGACCCGGATATTATTGTGGTGTGCGTGGACCTGTTCCGCGCTAGACTGGCAATCGTCGTGCTTTGCATGTTTTTCTGCCGCGGAGGACCTGGGGTGGAGTGTCGTCCGGAGAGACCGCACGATCGGCCCGGACGGCCGAATCCTCCTATACCAACGCAATGCAATGCTTGCAATGCTTTGATGCCGCCCGGCGGGCGCGTGCCAGCGGCGCGAGGGGCCATCAGCCAGCGCGAGGGGCATGCCAAATGGATGGCGGACCCTCACAAGCTGACTGCAACTGGTGCTGACAACCGTAGTGCAAGAGCCCCCCCCCCCCCCCCCCCCCCCCCCCCCTCCCCCACTCCCCGTGGCGGGGTTCGCGTGGACGCCCCACTCCCTCCGAAAGGGGGGCACGACAGCCGCGTACATGATAGGCCTGACGATGCAAAAGATCAAGTACCTCGGCGGCTGGGCGATGGAGTCCAACGTGGTGCTCGACTACATCGACCCAATTTACAGTGTTGCCGTGTCCGGCAGCATGCATGGCACCTCTTTGGCCGGATGACCCCCTGGGGCGGTCAACCACCCAGGCTGCCACGCCAAGTGGCGACATGATGGCAAAACTGCGAGTCCCCTGCTTTGCTAATGGTCATATTGAGAATTATAGATTTAAATTGCACGGGGCTAAGTAAGACGAGTACCCAACGTTACAAATTCCGCCGTACTACGCGGCTAGGACGCTACTGCCGTGTGCCCACGTCCATCCCTCACCCATATATATATGACGCCCCGCGGCGGGGCGGTGTCTCCACCTTCTGCCATTGCGCCAGCTTCCAGCTAGCGCAACCCACCCGTCCCAAACCTTTCATGCGTGCTTTGGGGCATGAGCCCCTGTGCCAAATGTTGTAAGAGCCCTGACACAGTTTGGCACAACTGCCAGCCCCCTGCTTTGCTAACACGGTGTTTTTTTTTTAAAGGATTATACCTGCAGTTCTTTTGCTTCAATCTCGCATGGCCCGACGCACTGTATCCTCGTATGAACCAAGTTAGGCACCCCATATCGCCATTCTCCCCATACTGCTAGGGGTACGGGTACCTCCCGAGACTCGTAGAAACAGTTGGTTCATCCGGCTGCTGAGTCTAGTCGGCGCACGCCGCACGCGCGGCAGTTTCAATCGCCACAATTTCTAAGAAACCCGCCTTTTATCGGCTGGGTCGAAGTATTTTCATTATTATTCAGGAAAATGTTTAAAGGAAAACCGTGGGGGGGGGGGGGGGCGGGGGGGGGGGGGAGGGATCTATTCGTCTGCCAGGCAGAAAATTTTCAAGAGCGTGACTGCGCGCTCGCAGGTCGTACCGACCACCTATATGTACCCAAACAGCACCCTGCCGCACCCGCTGAGCGCAGTTACTTGCCGCACCCGTTGAGTATGCGCCCGCCGCAGCGGCTGTCGAGCAGGAGCCCGCCTCACCCGCTGAGCAGCAGCCCGCCTCACCCGCCGACCTACAGGCACTGTTACCATAAGCATAGCCTCGCAGTACTTTACACAGTCACTAAAGATGTCTGACAAAGAAAGTGCGGAAGCTGGGAAATCGTTACGCGCGGGGGGGGGGGGGGGGGGGGGAGGGGGAGGGGGGGAGTGGGGGGATGGCCTAAACCGGATTAAGATTAATTCGATCCAGCCTCAGTCGCTACAGTCTAGGCGGATATTCTTCTGTATCCATCAGCTTGGCAGCTCACTGACGATCTGTGCTGCAGCTGACGGACTTCGCTGCGAAAATGTCCCGAGCAAGAACGGTCCCTCAGGTCGCCTGTCACCCTGCTTCTAGGAGTGTAAATTCGTCGAACATCGGGCTCCAGGTGCGCTCGCCAAATCAGTTGCGTCCGTCACCCTCGTCCGGCACCCCGGCCGTCACGACAGCGTGCTGCTTTGCCCCTCTCAGGTAACTGGGACACTCGGGACAGTGTATAAAGCAGCAAGTACTTACACATGATTAAGCCGTGCACTGCTGGCAACTAAGGATCGAAAAACAACCCGGCATCAAGACTCTACCAGTAGTGCTTGAGACTACTCGCAGCTTCATCTACTGCCAGGCGAAGCTCAGGTCCCTGGACGTCTGGTGGCAAACCGGCCGCAACTGACACAGCAGCTTCGCGGCGATGGCTACCTCCTGCTGAGTGGCGCCCTGCTCGAGCATATGATTCAACTTGTCAACACCCGCTCTCCGTAGCTGCACCAGAAACGTGGCATCTTTCCCCTGGGAGCCAGCGAAGGCTTGCGCTGGTGCCTGGTCCTCGACATCCATAGGTTGCGAGTTGAAGACGCAGCTGCTGTCTTGGTCGCTGCTTGCGCTGTCGAAGCGGCCCGACGACGAAACGGTAGGGGAAGTCGAAGGCGGTGACGGAGCGCTCCATCGTTGCGGGGTGTCTCGTGCCGGTAGACGGGCGCGTTGTTGCGTACAAGGAAGAGGGCTGAAAGCTTCGGTGAAGCCGAGGACGTTTATCGGTCTTATGGCGGGGAGAGAACTGATAGTGAGCCGAGGGGGGTTTATCCGACAGGCTATATGTATTCGCGAGCCCGCCAGCAGCACCTGTAGTACCGGACGACCCGGTAGCCATCCTCAATAGTCAAACGCTTTCATCCGTGAAAGCTGCAACTGGAAGAAACACGGCAGTACAGACTCTAGTCGCTACCGCGCCTCCTTTTTGTTTGTTTTTTCCGCCCCCGGGACAGGACTCCCGCGCCTCCTGGGCAAGATCGCCACATCGGACATGCAGCCAAAACCCCCTGACGCGAAACGGCGCAAACGTACCGTGGTTCTTAGCTCCCGTATAATAGGGGTTTAGAGCGTCGGGGGCTATTAATGTTATCTTGCATGTAAATTAAATTACATGTAAATGCCTCCGGAAATATCCCGCGCCGACCTATCCCACAGCCATCGGACAGGTCTTGGGAGACCCGCTCAGGCCCATATTCCGCCTGTGTGCCCTGTGTCGGCTCTTTAACGGGGCCATAGAAAACTGAGCGATTTCAGATACCATGGAAATCGTGGATGTAGTCAAACACAGCTTGCGGAGGACCCATGTAGACATGGGTCTAAAGATGCCGGTTGTCATCGCCGTCGGCCCGGCTATATAAGGCGACCGCTACCGAGGTAGCATTCATTCTCCTGTATGTGTTACACCGGCATGGTCTACTGTTCCCCTATTATCGACTCGAATATGTTTGAACCTGCCATACAAGCTCGCCGGCACAATGAATTGCTTTCTCTTGCGCTCGCTCTTGATATCTCTTTTGCTCGGCACCGTTGTGCTAACTTGTTCATTCGCCGCCTCTGATGGCGCCGGTGGGTCCGGCGTCCGCGATGATGAAGCTAGTCTTTCGCCACTTGAGAGGCGTATTCAATAAATGGAGGACTATCAACACCATCATCAAGAACTCCATTAGAGTTCCCCGCTCCGCCAAAGCTGCCGCTTCTACTCCAAACATCGTCGTCTCACTGAAGATGAAGCCCGTCAACTTGAGTCTGCTTGTCTATTGGCCTTGGAGGCGCAGCTCAAAGAGATGATCGTCGCGCATGCGATTGCGACGGCGACGGCGGCTGCTTCTCGCGCGACCAACCGGAGGTCTAGCAAGGAACCAACATGCGAGCGGCAGTCGTCGTGCTTCTAAGCGAGTTCGGGGCGACTCGGACTCAGACAGCAATGTGACGCTCCCCACCGCCACCGCAATGTGAGCCCAATCTATTGTATTTCGATCACGATGAGCGTATAGAGTCCTAGCCATGGATGGTCGCCCGGATGATTTTGCTCGTGGTTCGTACATTCGATGATGATGATTTTTAGCTTACATTTAGCTTGTTCTACTTAGTTTCTTTGTGCTAGTCCTGATAATTAGAGATTTTTCTCCGGCCCCGATGAATGTGATGTGCTTGCATATTTGCTGTTACCCATACGCCGGCTCCGCCGATCTTGCTGACTCTCGGTACACATTGAGGCTATATACATTTGTGTATTGTGTCACAACAGTGCCGCCTTGACATGCTTGCATGCATAGCGGTGAAAATTGGGCGTTTCTAGATACCGTGGATGTAGTTGTACGCAACTTGCGGAGTACATCTGAAGACCGTTGGATGAAAATGCCGGATTTCATTGCTGTCGGCCCGCTTGTGTAAGGTGGCCGCTATTGAGGTTGCATTCATTATGTCGTGCCATACCGGCATGGTCTACTATCTATTTCCCACCCGCCCGCCCTCAGCTGGTCGGGATTTTATTTTGCTGTTTGACACTTACTGTTGCTTTGATGATCACTTTGCGTTGAATTGACATTGCTTGCTGTGGTACGGGATAGATGCTTGATTGGCATTGCTTTGTATGAACGGGTAAAATGTGAGATTTGCCGTTTGGTTCGAGTGGTGTTTTATTGCCGGACACTATTGGCCTTGGTGGCTACTGCGTGGTAGTAGTGGCTAGTGGCCTCAGCCAGATATGTTGTATGGTATATATTCAAGACGAGTACACAACACGGGTCGCGTCGGTATCATTGACGGATTTGATAAAATACTACTAATATTCCGCAGGCCGCGCTCTAAACAGAAGCGTCGCCCTCTAAGATGTTGTAGCTCGCTGAACCAGCATCACACCACCGGTTCCGGCCAAGGCACTGCGGAGGAGCAACCATCCAGCAGCCGGCAACCGACCGGGGAAGGAAGGTCTTGAGGTTTCGGGTTTGGGAACGGGAGTGTTGACCGACTGCGGCCTAGCGCGTGCGGCTGCGGACCCCGTACGCCGCGAGCTCCTTGGCGGTCATGTGGCAGTGGCGGCTCCATCACGCGGCGCCCTTGCGCCTCGTGCTCGGGGTACACATAGGTATGTCACACTCCGGACACTTGTAGGAGATCCAGCCCACCTTGTCGTCGTCAACACGGCACATAGTGCAGCGAACGGACTTATTGGCATTGTTGTTGCCGGGGAGTTTGCCGAGTTGCCGTTGCAGTCGGGCGGAACAGTAGCGGCGGCGAAACGCGACGGAGGCACGGCGGTCGGACTAGTATTGTTCGGCCTAGGGACACCAGAGACAGCCGGCGCTGCGACCATGGCACTGCCGGAGATGTCCTGGAGTCACGTGAGGTCCTGGGCATGGCGTAGCTTGCCTCGAGTCCGGGACGGGGCTGGTAGGCATCGCTGATTGACATGCGCCGTTGTTGTGATATTTCAATTAAAACACGAACTCGGATTCAACATGCCAGACGCGATCGCACGGCTGCGCCGCCCACACGCGTCGACATAATCATCACATGCCGACGACATATATCGTCCAGGCAAGGTTTTAGACGAGTGCTGGGTGGTATGGGAGTCATACTTGAGGCAGGGTGCCGGCGCCGGTGCTTTGCAGCTTCATCACGTTGGAAGTCTTGGGAGACTCGGTGCCGTCGTCCCGCCACCTAATGCATGCGGAACGTGTTGTTCACGACATACTCCGCAACTTATCCTAACTGCATAGCCATGTATTGGCGTAATCTGCCGGGAGCATGGGTTTGATACGGCCCACGACGGGCGGCTACACGGCTCTTGATGAGCGGAATAGATTGTCTCATGGTGACTCGGTGGGTTGGGAATGGTGGCCGCTTTGCACTGACCGATCAGCCCACCCGAGCGGTCCCTTACCAACTTAAGTATCCTATTTGGGGCCCTCTGGACCTCCCCTGACGCCCTGGTGGTCATCATGCCAGTTTTGCCCATAGTACCGGGCCCATAGTTTCTGTTGTATTATATACAACATTTGTTGTACATATACAACATATCAGGACGAGGCACTAGTGGCAGCGGTTTCGTCTACCTGGCATCTTTCATTTCCTGGAACGGATACCCCTTATGACCAACGCGGTGCAAGCTCAGCTTTTAAGGTTTATCACTGCGTCGAAGTACAGCAGGTAGTGCCGCCTTAAAAGGCGGGCACAACGGTGAAAACGTTACGGTTGCGGCCTGTACAGGTAGGTGGCGGGTGGCCAAATAAAAGACAAAACCAATAGGTGCGCTGGTACCGTTTGGGATTCAGCATCTTGTTTTGAGGATACCCCTCCCCCCCCCTTTTGAGACGAGAGAAATAGGCAGCTAAAACAAAAAATCAAACTTTCATGGCCTTAATGCTCGCTGCTGGTAGGTTTTCCGTGTATGTCTAAATTCGATCTGATCTAAACTAGTTTATGGGGTTTCCTCCCTTGACCTAACCGCTTTTCAGCTACAAGTGTTGCTCAGTGGTACGGGCACTTGTTGTTGCGCCTTTTTGGGGTGTAGCACGAGCAGACATAAAAGCAGCCATAACAGCTGAGCCTGCCATCTTCCAGTTTTCGCTGCGTTAGTTCCACGCAGCGATGTTATAACTGTCTCGTAACCTATTGCGAGCAAGGTCACCCCATGTTGTTCAAAACCACACCCGGCTCACCACCCGAGTGTGATATTCTCATCCGTACGTCCGTGCGTTACCATGCCAGATCGAGAAGAACCCGTCGTTGAGCCGACGCTCGAGTTGCTACACGCAGACGTGGGGGCCCAGTCTACATTGCTGCGGGAGCTTGTTACAGCGATGGCCCAATTGACGGCTCGTGAGCGCGTTGTTGATGGAGAAGGAGCACATGGTTCCGGTTCTGGGCAGCGCGTCGCGGGACAACCGACAGGCAGCGGGGGAGCCGCATAGCGCCCCGACTTGCTAGAGCTAGCCCAGAGCGGCCGTGTCGGAGCAAAATCCGCGAGTGACGAGGATGACTACCTCACGGTGCCATAACTACTGCAGCGAGCAGAGTATGGTTACGAGGCCGTTCGACCGGTCAGCCGAGTGCATGGACTCTTCCCCCTGAGCACCGACCTAACGAACGAGTACCTCAAGCAGGATGACCGGCGCCTGCCGGCCCAGGAGGAGTATTTATGGATGTCGTGTTTCGGGGCCCACATGGCCGCACTTTTCGTGGCGCTTGACGAGCTGCTGCCTTACGTCCCTGCTGCAAATCGGGACTTCACACCCTACCTCGCGAGAGCTCGGATCCACGCCGAAGCCATCGACAAGGCGTTTCGCTTTCGTTTGGCCTTCCTACGGAGGCTTAATGAGATCAAGCGTGTGCACGGTGACCAAGGTGTTCTGGACGTGCTGCGAGCATAGTATTTTCAGCCTGCTTCTGAGCATATGGGCTCCGCGATTTTTGGGGACCTCATGAGGGACTACGAGCGTCGCGTCTTCGAGGCAACTGTGGCCAGCAGCGCCAAAGCAACCGCTACTGCTCGGGTGGCGGCGGCAGCTGCAGGTCGCGGGCGGGGACGAGGACGTGGCGGTGGACGCGGGCGTGGCCGCGAAGGTGAGCACGAGTGACGGTGTGGGGCGCCTTTTGTCGGAGCTGCTGGAGCTTTGCGAGGCCACCTTTCGGTGACCACCGCCGCAAAGCGCACCCTTGCATCTCAACGGCGGGATGAGCGCCCCGTGTCAGGACATGACCCCCCACCTTATCGACTTCATGTCGACCTTCCTCGGTGCGGCGCTTCTTACAGCTACAGCCGAGTGCGGCTCAACCATCCGCACACCTGCACATGGCGGCTCAACCAACCGCCTCCCGTACCATTCCCTCAATGCGTCCGTCGGTTGTTACACTGCGTGTTACAACCGGTTTGCAACGACCAAGCTTCGCGCGTGTACGTTACGCGCGTGACATGCGCCACGATGAGCGCGAAGTGCGCGCGGGGCGGCCCTCCTACCTGAACCTAGCCCCGCAAACCCGTACTGGTGCTACTGCAAACCCGTCCAGCAACTATACCGGCCAACCGCCGGGAACCTAACCGCTGCTGCCGAATACTTTGCGAACAGTAGTCGCACCTCTGGAACTCTGTCGGCAAAACGACGCACTTACTTAATTGACGAGCCCGAAGCTGTCGCCCCTTGGGCTGCTTCACTACGATCTCGACTGCAGGAGGCTTTCGGCTCAGACGAGTTAGGGCAACGAACACTCGACATGCTCTCCAGCTCCCCCACCGCTCAGACACTCAAGAGCTACGCCGGCAGATTGTCTCAGTTCGCGGAGTTCTGCCACGACTCCGAGAACATCAGCCCTCTGGAGGCGACCACTGCTATTGTCGTTCGGTACGTCGCCTGGATTGGTGAGCGAGGGCACATTGGAGCTAAGTCCCTGCAACCCTACTTGTCTGCAATCAACACGTTCTTCGAGCTGCACAACCTCGACACCATCGCCAAGGACAGTCTACACCTCACTTCGGCAAGGCGTGGGTTGATGATGCGACAACGCCGTCTAGAAACATCCCCTTTGCGAGTTCCTCTGCCTACCGATGTAGCTTACCGCTTCGTTACAAAGGCCGAGCTGATTGTGTCTGCTCCCACCCCAGAGTACCTACACGACTTCCGAGCCCTCGTGGCCTCGGTTGTCAACTTCATGTTCTTCGCCAGAGGACTTACTGGCATCTCCTGCCGAGTGCGGGATGTGCATGTCGACAATTACAACATTACCCTGCAAGTGTACCGCGAGAAAGGCCGCGCTGGCCGACGGGGGCGCGACGACCTGCGCGTACTTCTCCTTCCGGTGGCCGAGCACCCCCGAGTCGCACGTCTCCTGCACCACTTCATCGACACATTACAATCTGTCCCCTTGGTTACTGTTGCCTTGGCTGAAACAAACTTCTGGGCGGCCACCCCGAGCGAGCAGTCAAAACCTTGGACTGCCGCTACAATGTCGGACTGGCTGTCTACAACAGTCCGTCTGGTCGGTGCTGCCCCTCCCCCCGGCACTTCCTGGACCTCACACGGCCTTCGCAAGGGAGCAGCGTCTGCGGCCAACGCCATCGGGGTACCATTGCCCCACATTCGCTACCAAGGCGGCTGGGCCACTAACTCCGACGACGTCGTTCTGGATTACATCGACCCCAACGTTCTTCCTTCACTTGGCGCATGGTTCTTCTTTGGCCGCATCGCCCCCCTCCGCCACTTCCAAGTCCAGCAGGACTCCGCAGCGGTGGCCTTCCCGGTGCCTCCTTCATGACCTGGCGCTACCCCTTCTCCGCCAATCCACCGCTCTCTCCGTTCGCTCATGACTGGCAAAACCAGACTCAACTTGAAATGATCTAAACTAGTTTATGGGTTTCCTCCCTTGACCTAACCGCTTTTCAGCTACAAGTGCTGCTTAGTGGTACGGGAACTAGGCACTTGTTGTTGCGCCTTTTTTGGGTGCAGCACGAGTAGACATAAAAGCAACCATAACAGCTGAGCCTGCCATCTTCCAGTTTTCGCTGCGTTCCACGCAGCGCCCCCCCCCCCCCCCCCTTCCCCCCCCTGACTCCGTTTTCCCTCCACGCTTTCGCTAAACCATCATGCCAATTTCGGCTCTTGACAGTGTAAAACAGCATGCGCGACTTTTTTTTGGTAAAATTAGACTCAACTTGAAACATCAGTACACTGTACCTGTGCATGGGACATGGTAATCCTACCCAGGGCTTTCCGTAGCCGGATTGCCGGATTTGGCTTTTATTTGGCGGGTGGCTAAATAAAAGCCAAAACCAATAGGTGCGCTGGTACGGGTACCGTTTGGGATTCAGCATCTTGTTTTGCGGATATCCTCCCCCCCCCCCCCCCCCCCCCCCCCCCCCCCCTTTTGAGACGAGAGAAATAGGCAGCTAAATTTTAAAATCAAACTGTCATGGCCTTAATGCTCGCTGCTGGTAGGTTTTCCGTGTATGTCTGAATTCGATCCATCAGTACACTGTATCTGTGCATGGGACATGGTAATCCTACCCAGGGCTTTCCGAAGCCGGATTGCTACCTAAACGGCCTAAACGGCCGTCGTCGTAGAGACGCTGCAAGGGTTTCACTGGTGCCAGCCCTGTCCCGGGGGCGAAAAATATGGTAATCCTTACCTGTATGGTAAATGTGAATTCCCGAATAAAGCGACAGTCGAACAAATACTATATTTTGTATCGCGAGAATAAAACCGGTAAGGATTACTAATTCGACCCTACGAGATCTACCCAGGTATATAGAGGTTTAGGGTTTTCGCTCGTTCCAGAACAGGGATTTCACAAGGAACATCTGGCTTGCCGAAAAATGCCAGGTCTGGTTACAAGTTATGATAATTAGGAATTTGCAGGCATACAATCCCACAGCCAGGGAGGGTTGGGCGGGCTGTGGTGCGCTCGATGACGCGTGCCACAGCAAAGGAGAGTGACCGGTCGGTCCGCCGTGAAGGCAGGTGGTGGCTCTGACCGGCCCCCGCAATCGTGCACGCGCACACACGCGCTACGGGCGCCGCTTCAAGGCTATCTCGTACATGTAGAGAAACCACATAAACTAGTTTAGAACATTTCAGAAGGAACGCCTGGTTTGCCGACTAGAAAATGCCGAGCGCAGCATGCCACGGGCGGGGGTCACGGGCGGGAATGTTGAAGGCGACGACATGCAAGCGGGGTGCGCCCACGGGAAGGCGGTCGCCGGTACGGCCAGGAATAAAGAGGTCGTGGCGCGGCTGCCAAGAGCGCATGTCGGAGCACATCTCCGAGAGGAGCTGGTACCAAGCTTTGTCAGGCTAGTAGGGAACAATGACGATGGCTGGGGCACCGCTGCACTCAAGTTTGGAGACATGATCGCCGATGAGGTTCCACGGAGGGTTACACTTTCTAACCCCATGTGCACGAGCTTCTGGGTGGGCTCCCACACGCCCTTGTTGGGGTTGCGCAGCAGACCAAAGCCTGAGAGGTGGCGTTCGATGTAGTCACGTTGCCATATGGCCTCAGCCTGAGTCCGAGCTAGAAGCAGGAAATCGTCCATGTAGGGCAACATGCGCAGGCCAAATCGTCGCCAGGGAATAGGTGTGCCGTCTGCTTCAGCCGGGTTACGACGCAATGCCCTAGTGAGGACGTTGGTGAATTCGCAGAAGTAATAGGGGGACAGAGACCAACCCATGGGAAGGCCAGCCAGTCGGTACAGTAGAGTGCCGCGGTAATAGACAGTGAAAAAATCCCTGTCCTCAGGGGCGATTCAAACCGCGAAAAACCCGTCCTGCAGGTCCATCTGCAACATGTAGTCTCCAGGAAGCGCCAGGTTGCGTAAATGCGAAAGCGTCTCAAACGAAAGATCGCGCGTCTCGCAACAACGGTTCAGGGGGCGAAGGTCAATGATGAGCCTCCATTTGTTTGTTCCATGCTTAGGAACCAGAAACAGCCGGGACACCCATTTTGCGCGGTAGCCTCGCTCCCAAGCCCCAACGGCCAAGAAGCGAGCCAATTCACCGTCCATAAACTCCAGTTGAGCAAGAGTAGCATCCCCCATTGACACCCCCTGATGAAAAGAAGGTGGGGCAAGCCCGTCCAAGAAAGGAACGCGTACACCTCGGTATATCCAGTTGAAAACACTGCGATTTGCGCCAGCGGCTTGCCAGTTGCCGAGATTACGACGGACGCGATGTCTCATAAAGGGAGAGTCTGGAGTATAGGAATTGGCGCGATGAATGTCGCGAGGGGGGCGAGCAGAGCGCCCTGTCGCTTTGCTGGCCCTCTCCGCGTCGGCGTCAGGGTCCACGGTGTGCGGCACAGTAGGAGTGCCGCGGCGTGGGAGTAGCCATGTGCCACTGGGCGCTGGCTTGGCCACTGACAGTGTACTGTCACTTTGCACTCGAATCTGTACTAGACGACGGGCATACGCCGGCATACGCCCCAGTCGGAGCGCATCGCGACACCTACGCCGGGTAGGGGCCAGTAGTACAGATCGAGCCATGCCCACACGGGAAAGGGCAGCCAGGGGTTACTGTTGGTCGACACTGGTCGAAGGTCTTGGACCTTGTTCCATTAAATGGGGAAGCGCTGCAGCTTCGTCCTCTCCTCGCGTTGGGCGAGTAATCAGCAGCTCGTTCGCGGGTAGTAGTTAGCACGTCGCAAGCGGCGCGCGTCCATTAGCCACACAAACCCCAACGGGTTTCTCCCAGGGGGGGGGGGGGGGGGCGAAAGGCGTCGCTCACCGGACATGGTACGATGGCGAAAGACCGGCACCCTGCGCGGCAAAATTGCCGCGACTTTGCTGTGGTGCGCTCGATGGAGCGTGCCACAGCAAAGGAGAGTGACCGGTCGGTCCGCCGTGAAGGCAGGTGGTGGCTCTGACCGGCCCCCGCAATCGTGCGCGCGCACACACGCGCTACGGGCGCCGCGTCAGGGCTACTATCTCGTACATGTAGAGAAACGACATAAACTAGTTTAGAACATATCTGCACGATGGACCGACATGTGTGCCACCACGCAATGGCTGTACTCGTAGTGGCACACCCGTCTCTCACATCTCAAGCCTTTGATGAATGTTCTAGTAAGTTACTGGTGCTTATAATACTTAATTTGAAAATGTACTCATCAATATGAGAATATGCGCCACCGCATGTAAGGATTACCACCCATATGGGGCAATGGTTTACGGGATGTTCCAGACCTACCTGCAGTTGATCGGCGAAAGAGGTCAAGTAAAGGGGGGTCACTAGAGTGGAGGTCACTAGCCGCGCGCGATGCCGCTAAACTAGTAAAGGTATCGGTGTGGGCGCGTTACGAATCGTCGGCATCGTTAGCACGCAATAAAACCTGGGGTATATATGTCCAGGCGTCTTATGCGTCAAACCCGTTGCCACAGTACGGTGTGGGTGTCCCCGCGGGGGTTGTGGCCGGGTTGCACATTATGATACAATTACGCACCCGAGTATTTCCCACTGCCCGCCGATTGGCCCGGATTCATGCCATGCCTGAGCGGTTCCTTGAACACTGCCCTGCATGTGGCGGAGGTGAATGTAAGACTATCGAACATATGTTGGTGGAGTGCCCGCGGTGTGGGTATCACCGTCATAATTTTGGGTTGTTAGTTCCGGAGTTCAGGGATTTTATTAGTAGTCAGGTTCGTGCGTCAACGCCTGAGGACTTAACTGCCTTTATTTTGGGCGGGGTCCCCCCCTCCCTTCACGGCGCCATGGATTTTACTGGGAATGGGAAATTTTTCCAGCTATGGCGTCGGACCCTCCCTCACATTGCCTTTTTTGTTGCACATGTATCGCACTCCCGAAATGCTTTGCTCCGCGGGTTGGGGCTTGCCCCAACTCGCATTACTCGAATGGGCTGACGCCCAAACGGGTAGGGCGGACCTTTCGTGGTCAGTGCCGGGCATTTTGATGGCAGTGTTTTAGACGGTGATCCAACAGTGTTGGAAATTCCGTCAGTGGCCTTCAATTAGTGTTGCGAAATGCTTTGGCAATTTGCTTGATGACTATAACGGAGCGTCGCCTACCCAGGGCTTTCCGTAACTGGATTGCTGCCTAACTAAACGGCCGTCGTAGAGACGCTGCAAGGGTTTCACTGGTGCCAGTCCTGTCCCGGGGGCGAAAAAATAAAAAAGGGGGGGGGGGTGGGGGGCGGGGGGGGGGGGGGGCTTCGGCCGATGTCCCGGGGCGCGAACTTTACTTTACTTTTACAACTCAGCGGTCGGCGCTGCCGGTGCTGACGTGGCAATACGGACTGATAAGTACAGGGCAAGACTTCCGATGGGGATTCCTGTACTGTTCTTTGGCAAAACATTAGGCGGTACAGGTACCCGTATTGGCATCAGAACCGGCATCAGTACCGGTGCAACAGAAACGCACTGAAATGAATTTCCCGCGAAGATCGTTCGTTCATACAGCTCGAAGCCTCTGCTCTACCTGTACAGCACCCGGTATCACATGTGTCATCCATGTACTACGGGTTTTAGGGTTTGGCTAGCTGCAAAAGGCGCTCGTCAAGAAACCACCGGAAAAGGAACTAGGAAACGTCCACTACATCAATTGCGCGGTGGAAGCAGCGCACCAGAAGCAGCGCACCATCCCTCGTTCGTATGAGTTTCCTGGTCGATCCCACCATCAGACCCGGGAACTTATGCTGACTCGGGCGCTCAGTGGTAGAGCGAGTGACTACGAGTATGTAAGTCGGCGGCTCGAGACCGGCCGGGCCGTGAGAGCTTAGTCGTCACTGCATATTCGTACCGGTACTGTCTCATCTCGTAACAAAGACGCAGTGATTCAGTACCGGGCTACGTCGCGAATTGAATGAGGACCTGAAAAATGGGCCAACGTGCGGATAGGCGGGCTGGTCCCAGCTCGCCTAGGCCGTCTGTCCGGATTACGAGTACCTGTACCCGTAATACCGGCAAAACCTCCCGCGGTGGGGGTATCACCGTCATAATTTTGGGTTGTTAGTTCCGGAGTTCAGGGATTTTATTAGTAGTCAGGTTAGTGCGTCAACGCCTGAGGACTTAACTGCCTTTATTTTGGGCGGGGTCCCCCCCTCCCTTCACGGCGCCCTGGATTTTACTGGGAATGGGAAATTTTTCCAGCTATGGCGTCGGGCCCTCCCTCACATTGCCTTTTTTGTTGCACATGTATCGCACTCCCGAAATGCTTTGCTGCTCCGCGGGTTGGGGCTTGCCCCAACTCGCATTACTCGAATGGGCCGACGCCCAAACGGGTAGGGCGGACCTTTCGTGGTCAGTGCCGGGTATTTTGATGGCAGTGTTTTAGACGGTGATCCAACAGTGTTGGAAATTCCGTCAGTGGCCTTCAATTAGTCTTGCGAAATGTTTCGGCAATTTGCTTGATGACTATAACGGAGCGTCGCCTACCCGGGGCTTTCCGTAACTGGATTGCTGCCTAAACGGCCGTCGTAGAGACGCTGCAAGGGTTTCACTGGTGCCAGTCCTGTCCCGGGGGCGAAAAAAAAAAGAGGGTGCGGAATGAGCACGGGCAAATACTTGTAGGATTTCGTACAACCCCTAATAATACAGTCGCTTACCGCGCGACTCGCATCCCGATAAAAAGGCGATGTTCTCGCCCGCCCTGCTAGGCGCATCCGAATAGCAAATTACGATTATGGGCAGCGTAGTGATGGCCTGCCCTATACCACACCCTAGACGATGCCCTAACAGGTGACCATGTGGATCCACCCGCTTACTCGGGGGATGCACCCCTGCGCAGTACGGGCCAAATACCAAGGGCGCATTGAATGCGGACAACGGCTCTAGATGGGATGGTTTTGGAGCATGAATTAACTGCGGTATTGGTCGTTTTGCGGGAATTGCTCGCTTGCTTGCATGCCAACGGCGGGGAGAGCGCACAGAATGTGAATGAATGAATGAATGAATGTGCTCCGCAATGATAGACCTAACTCGTGGCGTGCATCCGTACACATAGAGCGTAGTTATGTGCTTTAAAAACAGAAATCATGCCCTCGTGACATTGGGTTAATATCATTTTTTATTGCTGATCATAAACAATGACACGCACATGTATGGCTCTTACAATGCGAGCGTAACAGACGCAACTTAGGGTTGCTGCCCTTACGCATAATGTTAGCGACACTCTCGGCCGCCCGTTATCGATACGAGTACATCGCGGTATACCGGTACTCGGCTGCCCGTGTACCGGCTACATGGCGATATATGCGGCTGCCCGCGTGTACATGACATGATCGGATCTTTTGAATTGCTTTCATTGGTTTCTAAGCCTATTTAGCTGCAATTCAGGAGGTCACTAGTTCGATTTCCCTATCACCCGGAAATCGAATTTGTCGTCCATGGATGACCCATTATGGGATACGCAGGGGGAAGAGGGCGGGGATTTGCCGGATAGGGCACGATGAGTGTGCGCAAGCATTGCCACAGGGACAAGATTGTGTTTAACACCTCTATACACCGCTAAGTCCGCGGGGCGCCGCTATGGGGGCAGCGGGGCGACTGAGACGCCCAAGGCCACAACGCATGCAGTGCTACAAGGTACAGTGACTATACCGATATAATAAACATTGCGTCCCCCCCCCCCCCCCCCCCCCCCCCCCCGTTCACTATATCGGTATGTTCACTATATCGGTGTTCATTATAAGCAGGCCCACCCGACCGCTATAGTAAACGGTTTACTAAATCGGTACTATTGTTTATTGTAACGGTGACCCCGTTCACTGTAGCAGTCTGTGCCCATGCAAGGCAACATGTGACTCTGGATTTGTGTTTCAAGAGTTCTTGATTACTTTACATGGCTTTCTAAGGTGCCGGAGAGGGCAGGAGTGACTACGGTGCTGGGGGGCGGGGAGCGGGAGGGAAGAATTCACGGACGGAGGCCTGCCGCGTGGGCTACGGCGAGTCGGTTGCAAGCCCCCTGCTGTGGGAACGTGCTGGGTGCGGGTTGTTTACTGGGCTTGGCCAAGCATGGCAGGCAACGCTTGTTCAACTCGCCAGGATCGAGCTCCGTGTGGGCAGCCTCGTACTCCGCCTGGCAGAGATGGTGCAGGAAGTTGCTGCACCCTTGCGCGCCACAGCGCTCTAGGCTGGGTTGAGGCCCTCCAGGCCTTATCCTGCAGTTGTCTAGATAGGAACAGCGCTGCTCGGTGGGCGTCGCCATGGCGCGATGGCGACAGACGCGGTGGGGCAGTTGAGTAGCGGTGGGCGCAATGTGCCGCAGTGTGCCGCCGCCGCCGCCGAGTGGCTGTAGAGGCCTCTGCGCCCGTACTGGAACGGTACCGGCTATCGGAACACGCCAACGGCCGGGTTCGGCGTCGGCAACACTGCCGTTATGTAGAGAAGTTTACTATATCGGTATAGTTTGGGGCATTGTGTCCCCCCCCCCCCCCCCCCCCCCCCCCCCCGTTCACTATAGCGGTAAGTTTATTATATTGGTAAGTTTATTATAGGGGTATACATAGGGATTTTTCCCGGTGTTAAGAATCCGTCCCCCCCCCCCCCCCCCGCTCACTATATCGGTATGTTCACTATATCGGTATTCATTATATCGGTATAGTCACTGTAGTGTTGCTGCGCACATGATGGCCAAGTATCACAGCGTTTTTCTGGGTAATACCGCTTTTAACGTTAGATTTGTCACTAATTTATTTTGAAGAGACGTATTAATTTGTAAAACAGATTAAATCTACAAGCCGCGTAAAAGCTTGCCGCTGACTACTGGTGTGCATTATAAAAAGGCCAGTACCCAACCTACCGCTAAAAGCAGTATTGCCCCCCGCCCCCCCCCCCCCCCCCCCCCCCCCCCACCGAACGAGGCCGCGCAGGTCGGGCCGGTCGTCAGGTGTACGGGGCGGGCACGCCGCGAATCGCCATGCCCGCCGCATGTACCGGCACCGGACGCCGGACGCCGTCGTTCGACCGTCGTCCGTCCGTCGACGAATGCCGGGCCCCGGGTCGGCGGACTGCCCCCGCACAGCGGCGACCTCTTTTTACAGCATCATTTTACAACATTTACTTGCACTACCGTACAGTCGCTGTATAAAAGAGGCGGGCACGTCTCGCTTGCTGATTCAGCAGTAAAAACGCGCTGCGGTACCGCGTTATTTTGGCGTATCAGACGGATATATGCTGACGTGCCTGGGCTAGAATACACGCGCGTCCATTCAGAAATGAGACGTACACGTACCTGTACCGTGAAATAAAACAAGCAAATACCGCACGTATGATGGTTCATACACGCAGCGCGTATGATGTAGGACGGAGGACGGAGGACGGAGGACGGAGGACGGACGGACGGAGGACGCCTAAAAATCCGTGATAAAACCGTATTGTAACCGGTATTCATTCTCTCGTATTCCAGGCGATTTCGGACGCGGTCCTCCTTTTCCTCCGCTCAACCCAGGAGGTAGGGGAACAACGGGTTGGGGCTTGCCCTGCCGTCGCATGCTCGCATTCTCGCATTCATTTTCTGAACGCGAACCTAAGTCACTACAGGCACCTCTCAGACGCCTATAGGGCTTTAGTTCAGACCAGCGTTGCTGGTCTTGCCCGTACTCAGGGGGGTGAATGCCAGTGGCAATGAAGCCTCTCACCACAGGTCACTGCCACGCCATGCAGTACTTTATGCAGTGCTGGTCGCGGCTATCAACCGTTCCTACAGTACTTTACGTCGGTACCGGGTCGAATGGTGACAACCCAGCACCACCAGCAGCGCGCGCGCACGATGCAGCGGGCAGCACGCGTGCGACCGTACGACAAGCACGCAGGCTACCGTGATTACCTTTGGCCCTCGTTCCTCAAGCCGATCTCCGTCTCTTACACCGTCTCCGTCCCGTACACAGGCTCTTGCCTATGCCTGTCATAGGCAAACACAGGCACACACAGGCAAGACAAGGGGGAAGAGGGACCGCTAGAAGGCGGAGGCCCTCTATAAGCACGCGATCGCGGCCATGGCAAGGCAGCCGCACGTCACGCTAAGTGCTAATAGCACGCGCGCCGTGCGCGCACCGCGCGCCAGACGCATTACGCACTGCCCTTGTCTAATTGTACTCATCAAGTCCTATACTACTACTCGGCTGCGGCTACAGTGAGTCTTGCGCCTTGTACCAGCAGCAGTACAGTACTTCGTCTTCTGCAGGTAGTCCACCTTAGGGGTCCCTGTTAGAGGTCCCGATTAGAGGTGCTATCTGAGTTCCCTTAGAAGTCCCGCCTAGGTGTGCTTGGGCGGGTCTCTGATCTCCGGTATGTATGTCTCCTTGCGCCTCGCTCAGGGCTATGGCCAGGGTATGGAACCCTAACCAATCAGGTGCCCTGCCTGTGGTCTCAACCGGGTATGGAACCCTAGCTTTAACCCTAGCCGGCCCGGAAGGGCTTGGCTGTCCCGTTCTTCACGCGCACGCGGATATGACGGATGCTGCGGCAGCTGCCGTCGCATGCTCGCATTCCCGCGTGGGGCGCTGTCACCAGCTCAATGGGCGGCCCATCCCCCCCCCCCAGACGGTTGGTCGCCAGAAGGGTGAACGGCCGCTGGGCGCCAATCGACGCTCAGTGATGCTGGTCGCCAGCGCACGCCTCGGTGTGGAAGTGAATTGACGCCACCGAGTGACGCCACTCAGCTCGCAGTTCTCGCTCTCGCAGCTCGTTGTCGCGGAAGACCGCGAGCCACAGGGTTGATCGGCGCGTAGTGCGGTTACGCTGCATGTCGCCGGCAATAATGTGGAGCCGCCCACAGTCGCCTAGATGCCGTAGCCACTGCATGCGCGGGGAAGGTCCCTGCGCGATGTAGAAGATTGGTACTTGCACGAAAAGGATGTCCGCGCATGACGCCATGATTGGCAGCGCCAGATCAAGTAGTTGGAACCACGGGGAGGTCACCACTATGAAAGGGGCCTCTAACCGCGGCTGTGTTGTCATCATCGTTGTCGTCATCGTCGTCGTCATCATCGTCGTCATCGCCACAGTTGCGGTTACATCGCGAGCGCACTGGTACACAAAGGATTCCAGCGCGTCCTCGCACATCTCAGTTTGGTACACCGGGTTGAAGTCGTTGTTGATCACTGTCGCACCGCACGGCCGCAAGGCCTCAGCGGTGCTGCCATGTCCCGCCCACGGATCAAAGATTACTCGGCCGCGCCAGCTGATCACGTTGGCTAGCGCAGCGTACTCGCTCACTTGGTTACTGATTGCCGGTAGATAGTCATTGGCTGCTTGAAGGTTGTTCATCGTTCTTGTCACAGTTGCTGGGTGCCAGGCGCCGGGCATGCCCCAGTTCAGTCTTGCTGCCACTGCCGCTCTTGTCGGCTGCAAAGGCGGGGCAGGGTCTTGAATCTCCTCGTCGCTGTCGTCGTTGTCACTGATTGTTGTGGCGGCTAAAGCCACCGATGTCCACTGTGCCGGCAACGCTGCGTCATCAGCGCGGCACTCCGCACACCGCCATGCCCCCCGCGGCACACGTGCCACAGGTGGCTGATGACACAACTTGTGCCAGCCTCGTTCACAGTCTTCGCAGATGATGATCGGGTTGCGCTGGGTGCTGACGCGCCCGTCGCACTCCTCGCACGCCATATTCGGGTCTTCAAATCATGCCGGCAACACCACGTATGGAACGGCGCACCGCGCCAGCTCCTCAACGCGCACGCGCGCTGTGTCGCCGTCAGCTCCTTGGATGACCACCACTCCGTTGTCGTTCACCTCGTAAACCTTGTAGACAGCCGGTCGCACTCGTGGATCGAGCGCGTCTTGCTGCCGCTGTTGCACGTAGACGAAGTCGCCGGGGCTGAAGCGTTGCACTCCGGGCGCCACCAACCCCGCGCGCCTCCTGCGATAGCGCATCACCTCACGATGCTGCGCCGCCTCCACGTTGTGCATCGCCGTCGGCACCATGAGCGCCAAACGCTCCGCGCGCACTGTCATCAGCTCCCACATGCCCTCCGGGCTGTTGAAGTCCACGGCGCTCTCCTCAAAGAGCGCTCTCGCCTGCGCGGGAAACACGGGTGCCCTGCCGTACACCAACTCGTATGGGCTGTACTTGGTGCTGGCTTGCTTGCTGCAACGGTAGCCCAGCTCGATGGAAGGCAGAAAAGTGTCCCACACGACGCGCTTGCCGGGCTGAACCACATAGCGCATCAGTGCCTCCTTGACTGTTTTCACCATCCCTTCCGCCAACCCATTGGGCTGCGGATGATAGGGCAGCGGCTTCGGATGATCGATGTCATGCTCCACGAGAAGCTCGTGGAACTCGCCGCTGAACTCGGTACCGCCGTCGGTACACACCTCGCCTGGCGCCGCGAAACGCGCCAGCACTCTCTCTTGAAAGGCTTGTCGTATGTTGGCTGCCTCCTTGGTGCGCAGCGGCACCAACTCCACCCACTTGCTCGCCGCTTCCACCATCACCAACACCCACACATTGCGACTGCGGGTGGCCTCAAAAGGCCCCGCCAAGTCCAAGTGCCAGCGGTAGAACATGCCGAAGTGCGGCAGCGGCTGCATGTCCAGCGGTGAGGCTGCCTTTGGGCGACCGCTGGTGCCGCCGGGTCGATGCTGCAGCCGATCGCAGTCCGGACACGCCTTCTTGACTCGGGCTACATCCTCCACCATCCCCGGCCAAAAATATGAAGCGGCGATAACACTGCGCAGCCGATCCCGCCCCAAATGGCCCATCTTGACATGCACATCCATAATCACGGTGTCTCGCTCACTGGGTGGCGGTACCTCGCGGTGCGTGCCGTCCTTGTGTAAATACCACAAGATGTTGTTTCTCCATGTATAGCGGGCATAAGGTTGCGGCATGTTGACGTTGCCCGCCTGCAGCTCCGCCATCGCCTCCGCGTCCATCCACGGATCGCCTCTCCACGGTCCCGCCGTCAGCTCGCCGGTAACCGCCACCAAGTCGCCGTTGGCCGTGCCCTCATGGGCGGTGTCCAGCACGCGGCGTCGCGCCCATGCTGACAGCTCCGGCTGCCGGCTGCTCTGAGCCGTTGCGCACCAAAAGGCTGCCGCATGTCGCACGGTGCCCTCCGGTGAAAACTCACCGCGCCCATCCAGCTCCGTTGGGTCGCCCTCCACGGGCCCCCGACTCAGACAATCTGCGTTGACGTGGTGAACGCCCTTCCGATAGCGTACCACGAAGTCGTACTCGCTGAGCCTCATCGCCCACCGCGCCAACTTCCCACGAAGCTGAGCAGTGTTCATCAGCCATTCCAAAGGCCGATGATCTGTCACCACCACAAACTGCCTGCCAAACAGATAGTATCTGAACTTGTCCATGCCATACAACATGGCAAGACACTCACCCTCATAGCTGGCATAGTTTGGCTCCGCGCCTTGGCAGGTGCGGCTCGCAAACTCCACCACGTACTCCTGTCCTTCGTCGTCCTCCTGCGCCAGCACCGCGCCCAATCCAGCTCCGCTGAAATCGGTGTGCAGGATGAAAGGGCGGCTCCAATCCGGATTTCTCAGCACGGGAGCTGAAACCAGGTCTGCCTTGAGCTGCTCGAAGGCTCGTTGCTGCTCTGATCCCCACTCCCACGGCACCTTGCCGGTGAGCTTGGTCAGCGGCTTGCGCTTGACTGCAACTTGCTCGATGAACTTGCCGTAGTAGCCCACCATGCCGAGGAAGCGCCGAAGCCCCGCGACGTCAGTTGGCGGCGGCATCTTCACCACAGCCTCCACCTTGGAGTGCTGCGGGAATACGCCTTCGCCGTCGACCCAATGGCCCAAGAAAGCAATCTGCCTCACGGCCATGCGCCCCTTGCCGGGCGCCAGTCTGATGCCCGCCCTTGCGAGCCTCTGAAACACCGTCTCCAAATGCTGAAGGTGCTGCTGAAACACCTCAGCGTCGCTCATCTCGGCTGCGCCTGAAAAGACACAGATGTCATCGGCGTAAACCGCCACGAACGGCAGATCGCCAAGGGCCTCATCCATGACACGCTGCCATGCTTGGCTGGCGTTCTTGAAGCCCATCGCCATCCGGCACCACTCATACTGCCGGTCGCTGCCCCAAAAGGCAGTCTTGTGTCGGTCCTCCTCTGCGATGGGCAGCTGATGAAACGCCGACTTGGCGTCAAACCCGCTGTACATGCGCGCGCCTGCGACCTTGCTGAGTAGCTCGTCTGTCTTGGGCATACAATACGCCCACGACTCAGTGACACTGTTCAACGGGCGAGCGTCCAAACACACCCGGATCCCGGTCCAGTTACCGTCGTCGTCCTTCTTCGGTGGACACACTACTGGGATGCTGTAGGGAGATTGGCTCTCGCGGATCGCCCCAGCTGCCAACAGCTCCTTGCACCAGCTGTCCACGAAGTCCCACTCAGTCTTGCTCAATCGGTACTTGGGTCGCTTGATGGGCTGCGTGTTGGTCGTCGGTATCCTGAACTCCCAGTGGTTGACGGCCGGTAGGTCGCTGACGGACCACACCCACACGTCATCCCAAAAGCTGTCGCAGAGCTCCACTAGCTGTCGTTGCTGTGAAGCCTTGCACTCGCGCCCGCACCGCCAGTGTTTCTCAGGATCCTTCAGGCTGCGAACATCCTCCACGTGATCATTCATACTTGCCTGCGTGTAGCCACGATTGGCCCACGCCGCAGCGCTACTCCGTTCCGCAGTCCCGCCGCCGTCCGACACGGCGTTGGCGCCGAAAGCTCGGCGCCCCGCCCTGCTTGTCGCCGTCACCTCGCGGCGGTAGCGCGCGCTCGCGCGCACCATCACTGCCACGAACATGGCTAACACCGTGGTGTTGCCGAGACGACTCGCCTCGCCGAAGTGCATTGACGTGCCGCCCAACCAAATGAGCAGCAGCCAGCAGCATAGCGCCTGTTGACACAGCTGCTGCCATGCTCTCCCGCAGGATCTCTGCATCCTGCGTTGCTCTCGTCTCTCTCGTTCCGCGCGCTGAGCTGCCTGGGCAGCCCGAGCTGCGCGCTCCAGCTCCTCCAAGTCCCTCAGTCGCTGCTGCTCCACGAAGAGCTGCCCGACGATCCACGCTACGCTGTGCAGACCCATGGCATTGCCTATGAGGCGCTCATGGTCCGGCAGCGATATGCCGTGAATTACGTTCGGCTCGTAACCGAAAAGCTCCTCCTTCAGGTGGACAGTGGGCCGTTCCCACTCGCCCGTGTCGATGTTGAACAACATGCCGGCCCCCTCGCCGGAGTAGGCATCTGAGTCCGATCGCGCCAAGATCGTTGGCAACGCGCGTGGCTGCCCCGGTTTGTTGACGCGAACTCCGTTGGGTGGTGTCGGCAGATTGACATGCGGCCGCAGGTGCGGTGGCAGCACCTCTCGCAGCAGTCGTGGCTGCATGTCCGCCCGCCTCTCCCACGCCAACTTCAGTCTCTCCACGTCCCCCATGTTCGTCCAGAATCGTCGCACTCGGTGATGATTCGCTCCACAGCCCGCCTCATCAATCACGAGCGCTCTCCCGATGATCCTCGTGATGTATTTCTCAGACTCTTTGATGTACAGTCTCTCGTCTCCGCTCGTATCCACGTTCTCCAGCAGCCACCCCACGCCGGTGGGCTGCTTCTCCTCGAGCTTCTCGATGAACGCGGCCACGTGAAAGAGCAAACGTGACCTCCGGTCGCGCAATCCCAGCGCGTTGCGATTGGCTCTGCTCATGCCTGGGCAAGGCCATCCACACCCCACTATGTCTATGTATGGCAGGCGCCTCACGTCCTCCGTTGTGATCGCCGTGATGTCCTGTGGAAACGAGTCCCACCCCTTGATCGCGCTAGCTGGTAGTAGATCCGGATATCTCCTACTGAGCTCCTTGAACACGCTGCCCAGCGGCCTTGCGGGCTGCCGGGTCGATGTCCGAATGCCGGTATCTGGCCACCTTCTGACCGTTGGCCAGCATGGCATTCAGCACGGCAACGTAGCCTCCGCCACATGGCTCGTACAGGCTGATGCCCTCTTCGCGGGTGCTCAGCCTCGCCAGCCCGTGACGCTGCAGGCTCTGCACCTCCCGCAAAGGCGGTAGGTCTGCCGGCTCGCAGGTCTTGGACTCTTGCACGTCACGCCGTGAGGGTTCGTGGGCGGCGTGGCTGTGAGACACGTCACTGCCCCCCCCACTCTCCTCCCCCATCTCATCATCGCCGAGCTCCACCCCATGGCAGTAGCTCGCTCTCTCCACGTGCACCACAGGTTGGTGCTCGCGGACCCGCCGTTCCCACGCCGTTTGACTGAGCAGTGGCACTCTGCCGGCTGGTCGGTTGGGTGCGCGGAAAGTGCAGATTCTGGTCGCCGGGTCCGGTCGCAGCCCGAGGGCTGTGATGGTGGGTCCACCGAGCAGCAAGCCCGGTGCCTCGCCTCCATTCTCGTACACGCGCGGTGCGTGATGAGCTGCCATGATTGAGGTGATGGGGTCCCGAAGCGTGAAGACCACGCCATCCCGCAGTCGTCGTTGCTGCTCGCATGAGCGCTTGCCATTGGCGAGCACCACCACCATGTCGACGTCTACCCACCCGCCAGCGCCCTTCACCACGGCCTCCGCCGCGCTTGGTTCCATCGCTGACGCGTTCATGCGGGTGTGGCTGCTCCCGCCGTCGGAAATGGTCTCGCACTGCAGCAGGGTATTGTTGGCGTGCAACTCGCACGTGATGGTGTCAAGCCGGGCCGTCTCCGGCTGCTCCTTCGCCTCAGCCCCCGTGGGCTGAAGGGCAAAAATGCCCTTGTGGGCGACTTCCGCCTGCTGCTCCAGGCAGCGTCGGGTCTCAGACCCTTTGGGCAGCCGTAGTGCTTGCTCCCTGATGTCTGCCTCAGTAGCACTGCGTCGATAGTCAGTGGCGGGTTCCCACTTGCCGCTGCGGCGACATACTGATGCCTCCTCAACCGCCGTGCTGGCATTGCGCTGCGCATTTGCACGCTTGCGATCTTCCTCCTCCTCGCGTTGTCTCGCGAGTTGACCTGGCCGGTAAATGGCAAAAGACCGTTCAGTCTCAGCCTCTCCGCCAGCGGTCTTCTCCTCCGCGGTAGACTTGCCGCCGCTTTGTTGGTCAGCGACCTCCTCCACCATCATCAGCGCTGCCTCGAAGGCGCGCTCCCCGCTCGAGGTCCTGGCTGAGTGAGCGTGGCTGCTGATCGGCTCGGTACTCAGGGCACCGCCGCCCCATGCTGTTGCCATGACGCTCTCCATCATCCCGCCGCCGCTGCGCTCGAGCTGGTAAGCCTCCATCAGGCTGATGGAGACTCGCTTGCTCTCCAGAGCACGCATGACAGCATGCTTCTCCCAGCCATCCTCCACGGGCTCGTGCTTGACCAGCCGCTTGGCGATCTCCATCAGTGGCATGCGCGGCTGTCCACCGCCGTTGGCCAGTGACACAGGCACCGTGACGCTCTGAGCTGCGCTGGTGAGCTTCGCCGTCAACTCTGTACGGCTGTGCATTTGCTGCGCCATCTCCATCGATGGGGTGGTGAAGCCGCGAGGCAGCCTCCGCTGCCTGGCCTCACGTTCTCCGTCCTCCATGCGCACCGTGTTGACACCATGGCGTTGAGCCTCCGTGCTCTTACGCTGTGGGCGCAACTGGCTGGCTGCTGCCAGCCCCACCACCTCGCCCTCCTCGCTGCCGACGACTTGAGCATAGCCGTTGAGCGGCGGGTGCTTGGGTTCGTGGCCGTCTGTCGCCTGCAGGTTCGCAACGAACTTGCGCAGCTTCCCGCACTCCTCAGTTGTGTGGCCCGCATCCTTGCCACACATCATGCACGATTTGCGGTCCGGCTTCTTGGGCTCCTCGCGCACTCTGATGTGCTCCCTGGGATTGGTTGCTGCCATGGCGGTCTCCGGACGGAGATCAGGGTTGGCCTTCCAGCACCGCTTGGCAATGTGGCCCTTCTTGCCACACTCCGAGCACGTCTTGCTCCACAGAGGGCAGTCGCTCTTGTAGTGATCTTTCGACCCACAACCATAGCAACCTGCCTCATTGACGTGGCTGCCTCGCCCACCATCATCTCCATCACGGGCGTAAGCGCTCCTCTCCATGCGCCCGCCTCCACGATCACCTCCTCCACCTCCACGTCGATGGTAGTTGCCACCCTCTCCGTGGCTGCCTCCACGACCACGGCTGTTGCTGCCGCGACCGCCACCCCGGCTGTTGTGCTCCTCGTGGTCAAAACCCCGCCTGCCGCCTCCGCTCTGGACGCGCGAGTGAGCGCGCACGTGAATGCTGCCACGCTCCTGCTTGTCGAGCCACTCAGCCATCTCCCAGGTCCTGTCCACCTGGGTGTCCATCGTATAGTCCACGAGTTGTTGTTGTGCGAATTTGATGCGGGGGCTGAAACGCGTCTTGTCCCAGGCCCGCTCGATGAACTCCACGTTGACGCGCGATATCTCCACAATGCGTGTCGTCTCCTCGGTGACCAGGTTCTTGACCCTGGTGTGCGTTAGCAACAGATTGCGAAACTCGCGCACAGTCTCACCAGGCGAGCGATGGCACTTGCTGTACCGCTCCGAATGCAGCTCGATCTGCTTGGTGATGTTGACGAGCTCCTCCCACATGCCGTCCAACAACCGGCGGTAGTAGTCGAGCCGTTCTGCGCCTTCCAGCCTCCGCGCGATCCTCGAGTCCTCGTACTTGATGCTCCGGCTGATGAGTGTAGTCTCTAGCGACTCCAAGTACTTTGGCTGAATGCGGCTCCGCAGCACGTGAACCTCGTGGATCTCGTTGAACGGTCTGTTGCGGTCAAATGCCTGCTGTTGCTCCTTCTCCATGGCACAGTCCGTAGAGTTCTTCCACGTCTCAAACGTGTGCTCTGAGGTCGCCTTCTCGTGACCCGCCCACAACCTCCCGCTGGAGCCCTTCCCCCTCCGCGGCTCCATTTCATCGTCGCTCATTGCGTCGTCCACAAAGTACGCGTGTCCGTAAAAAGTGTCTCGCCTAGGGTTGCGTGTTGGCAGCGGGGAAAAGTAGAGCTCGTCCTCGTCGTCTCCGCTGTCCTCTGCTTCGCTGCTGCTGTATGCGTACGCGTTTTCGTGATCGCACTCCTCACCCTCCTGGTTGGATGCGTCTACGTCGTTCAGCAGCCCCTCCACGACCTCCTCGATCAGCTGGTCTTCCTCCAGCTCGTCCAATGCTGCCCACAGGTCGCCCAGGGCAAAGCCGCCCTCTGCGCTCTCCAGCGCGTCCACTGGCTGTCGCCCACGCCGGGTCCAGCTCAGAAGTGGGGCTGCGTCCACGAGGCCTCAGAAATCTGAGGGCCGCTGCCGCGTCGCCTCGCCGGTGTTGGCGCACACTCGTCTCAAGCCGATACACGAACAGTTCCAACGTCCGGTATAACTCAGTGCCGATGAACCTCAGATCCACACCACCGCCACGAAGAGGTTGGCACCGAGCTGAGCCACGCACCCGCCAGCCGTCACCCTCGCCGGGGCCCTCAGGCGGCGATGCCGCTCCCTCCAAGTGCACTCCGGCACTGACACACGACTGTGAAGCCGGCGCCCTCCCACTCCCGGGCTCACGCCCTGCCTCCCTCCTACCACCTGTGGTCGTTGAACCGTTGAACTGGAGCAGGTCGTTGAACTGGAGCAGGCCAAAAGAACCGGAGCAGGCCAAAAGAACCGGAGCAGGCCAATTGGTACCCAAAGGAACACGCCGCTCTCTCACCTCCCGCGGGATGGTGAAAGAGCGTCGGCACGCCGTGGCTCTCACTCAGAGGCCGCGCTGGGTGAAAGAGCCACTCAGCAACACACTTAGCTTGGCGTTAGTGCCCTTCGCCCACTCAATGCCCCGTTGTTCACGGCTCGCTCAGGCACAAACACAAAGTGTCCCCAGAGGTGGCAAACCCTTTGCCTCTCGCTCGTCACCAAACCCAAAAGGAAACTCGAACCACTCCACACCTCGTCACCTCACTAGTCCGAGGGCCTTCCTGGCCCACCCTCTAGTGGGTTTTGTCCCCTCACCCTTCGAGTCTTATGTACTCTTACGAGCAGTTCCCATATAGGTTTGTCTCCAACACCCCTTAGACCTTTCCTCACCTCTAGCACTCACTCTCACCCACGAGAGCTCTTCCCCCTTGTCTGAACGCGAACCTAAGTCACTACAGGCACCTCTCAGACGCCTATAGGGCTTTAGTTCAGACCAGCGTTGCTGGTCTTGCCCGTACTCAGGGGGGTGAATGCCAGTGGCAATGAAGCCTCTCACCACAGGTCACTGCCACGCCATGCAGTACTTTATGCAGTGCTGGTCGCGGCTATCAACCGTTCCTACAGTACTTTACGTCGGTACCGGGTCGAATGGTGACAACCCAGCACCACCAGCAGCGCGCGCGCACGATGCAGCGGGCAGCACGCGTGCGACCGTACGACAAGCACGCAGGCTACCGTGATTACCTTTGGCCCTCGTTCCTCAAGCCGATCTCCGTCTCTTACACCGTCTCCGTCCCGTACACAGGCTCTTGCCTATGCCTGTCATAGGCAAACACAGGCACACACAGGCAAGACAAGGGGGAAGAGGGACCGCTAGAAGGCGGAGGCCCTCTATAAGCACGCGATCGCGGCCATGGCAAGGCAGCCGCACGTCACGCTAAGTGCTAATAGCACGCGCGCCGTGCGCGCACCGCGCGCCAGACGCATTACGCACTGCCCTTGTCTAATTGTACTCATCAAGTCCTATACTACTACTCGGCTGCGGCTACAGTGAGTCTTGCGCCTTGTACCAGCAGCAGTACAGTACTTCGTCTTCTGCAGGTAGTCCACCTTAGGGGTCCCTGTTAGAGGTCCCGATTAGAGGTGCTATCTGAGTTCCCTTAGAAGTCCCGCCTAGGTGTGCTTGGGCGGGTCTCTGATCTCCGGTATGTATGTCTCCTTGCGCCTCGCTCAGGGCTATGGCCAGGGTATGGAACCCTAACCAATCAGGTGCCCTGCCTGTGGTCTCAACCGGGTATGGAACCCTAGCTTCAACCCTAGCCGGCCCGGAAGGGCTTGGCTGTCCCGTTCTTCACGCGCACGCGGATATGACGGATGCTGCGGCAGCCCCAACTCGCATTACTCGAATGGGCCGACGCCCAAACGGGCAGGGCGGACATGTCGTGGTCAGTGCCGGGTATTTTGATGGCAGTGTTTTAGACGGTGATCCATCAATGTTGGAAATTCCGTCAGTGGCCTTCAATTAGTCTTGCAGAATGCTTCGCGGCAATTTGCTTGATGACTTTAATAACGGAGCGTCGCCTACCCGGGGCTTTCTGTGAGTGGATTGCTGCCCAAACGGCCGTCGTAGAGACGCTGCAAGGGTTTCAATGGTGCCGGTCCTGTCCCGGGGGCGGACAAACAATCCTTACAACAGCACTGCTCCCCGTAGTATTATTTATTCATCGCACCTTGATGTTGCTGTAGAGGACCTTTCTAATTGTCCCCTTTTTGGTGATTTCCTGATATATCGCCTCCTTCTACTAGCTCATGTTAATATGTATCCCACTACGGTGGCTGGTGATTTCCTGATATCGCCCTCTGATCATATTATTTATTCATCGCGGATACTCGTACTTGTACTAGATACCCGTAATCGATACCCGTACAAGTAATTCATACCAGCAATAGAAATGTTGCGATAGGTGGTGTCGACGATTGTAAGGATATGTACCACACAAATCCCCAGGGGACCTGCGTCCATACTGCGCAAAAAGCCTGGTGCGTTTTGCGCAGTATCCTTACAGTTGGTGCTTCTGCTACGCACGCATCGGATCCGGGTTCGATCCCGCGGAGAAACATATAATATTTTATTATTTACATGAGCTAGCAGCAGGAGGCGATATCGGAAATCACCAAAATAAAAGGCAATCAGAAAGGTCCTCTACAACGACTGCGGGGTGGAAGCAGTAACATGAGAAGACGCAGAGTGAGCACGAGCACACGCATCAGACTTGGCCATCTGCAGACCGGCAGAGAGAATGCCGCCCAGGGTACCATGCACGCAAGCCGAGACCCGCTGCAAAAGCCCCCGCCGTGTGCGCGACAGGTGACGGCGGAACTCAGCGGGTTGGCTGGCGACAAAGTTTCGAAGTGCCTGACATATAATATGAGATGATATCCCGCAATGTTGGACGACCCGGCCAATGCGGATCGCCACCGAATCCAAGCCGAAACGTTGCTGGAGGAGGTCCTCCATCCTATGGGGGGGGGGGGGGGGGGGGGTGTAAGGATATGTACCACAGAAATCCCCATGTGGGTACCCAGTGCCTGGTGCGTTTTGCGCGCGCGGTATCCTTACAGTTGGTGCTTTTACGCACGCGGATCCGGGTTCGATCCCGCGGAGAAACATATAATATGATATGATGATATCCCGCAATGTTGGACGACCCGGCCAATGCGGATCGCCACCGAATCCCAGCCGATACGTTGCTGGAGGAGGTCCTCCATCCAATGCGCAGTATCCTTACGATCGATCACCGTACTACGATTTACAAGTACAGGTCTGAGATTTTGAAATTACATCAGGGCTTTCACAAAAGCGCGCTACAACAGAACTAACAGCAACTATGAAAGGTTGCCAGCAACAGGTCTGAGATATAGTACAGGTATACCGGTATAATCGTGCATGGCGGGCACTCACTGCCCTCCTGATACTTGTACCTGGTACTGGTACCTGGTACTTGCACACCCGCTACCTGCATTCCCGTATTGATACCCGTATCTGTCAGTAGTATTGCATCTGGTGTGAATTACAAAAAGGACAGTTCCCCAGAATTGCATCTGGTACTTGCACACCTGGTCCGTGCACTCCCGTGTTGATACGTAGTACTTTCCGTCCACAGCTACTCGGCAGTCACCAGGTCAGTACAGTAGTAGTCAGTACGGGTAGTCAGTCATCCAGTCATTGTTACAGAAGTTGGATCAATAATTTACGCTTAATGAAATTCATGAAATTGCGCCAAATCATGGACGATGCGGATTCTGTTTACTACCAGTAATTGGGGTTTCCTCTTCCCTTGTCATCTGTTTAGAAAGCGCGGTACGGAACGAGTACGGTACTTGTATGCCCACGTGTAAGGATATTTTCTTTTCGCCCCCCGGACAGGACTGGCACCAGTGAAACCCTTGCAGCGTCTCCACGACGGCCGTTTAGGCATCACTCCAGTTACGGAAAGCCCTGGGTAGGCGACGCTCCGTTACAGTCATCAAGCAAATTGCCGGAGCATTCTGCGAGACTAATTAGAGGCCAGTGACGGAATTTCCAACACTGTTGGATCACCGTCTAAAACACTGCCATCAAAATACCCGGCACTGACCACGAAAGGTCCGCCCTACCCGTTTTGGCGTCGGCCCATTCGAGTAATGCAAGTTGGGGCAAGCCCCAACCCGCGGAGCAAAGCATTTCGGGAGTGCGATACATGTGCAACAAAAAAGGCTATGTGAGGGAGGGCCCGACGCCATAGCTGGAAAACTTTCCCATTCCCAGTAAAATCCAGGGCGCCGTGAAGGGAGGGGGGGACCCCGCCCAAAATAAAGGCAGTTAAGCCCTCAGGTGTTGACGCAATACCCTGACTACTAATAAAATCCCTGAACTCCGGAACTAACAACCCAAAATTATGACGGTGATCCCCCCACCGCGGGCACTCCACCAACATATGTTCGATAGTCTCATATTCACCTCCGCCACATGCAGGGCGGTATTCCAGGAACCGCTCAGGCATGGCATGCATCCGGGTCAATCGGCGGGCAGTGGGAAATACTCGGGTGCGTAATTGTATCATAATGTGCAACCCGGCCACAACCCCCGCGGGGACACCCACACCGTACTGTGGCAACGGGTTTGACGCATAGGACGCCTGGACATATATACCCTAGATGTTATTGCGTGCTAACGATGCCGACGTGTAAGGATATGTACCACAGAAATCCCCATGTGGGTACCCAGTGCCTGGTGCGTTTTGCGCGCGCGGTATCCTTACAGTTGGTGCTTCTACGCACGCGGATCCGGGTTCGATCCCGCGGAGAAACATATAATATGATATGATATCCCGCAATGTTGGACGACCCGGCCAATGCGGATCGCCACCGAATCCAAGCCGATACGTTGCTGGAGGAGGTCCTCCATCCAATGCGCAGTATCCTTACGATCGATCACCGTACTACGATTTACAAGTACAGGTCTGAGATTTTGAAATTACATCAGGGCTTTCACAAAAGCGCGCTACAACAGAACTAACAGCAACTATGAAAGGTTGCCAGCAACAGGTCTGAGATATAGTACAGGTATACCGGTATAATCGTGCATGGCGGGCACTCACTGCCCTCCTGATACTTGTACCTGGTACTGGTACCTGGTACTTGCACACCCGCTACCTGCATTCCCGTATTGATACCCGTATCTGTCAGTAGTATTGCATCTGGTGTGAATTACAAAAAGGACAGTTCCCCAGAATTGCATCTGGTACTTGCACACCTGGTCCGTGCACTCCCGTGTTGATACGTAGTACTTTCCGTCCACAGCTACTCGGCAGTCACCAGGTCAGTACAGTAGTAGTCAGTACGGGTAGTCAGTCATCCAGTCATTGTTACAGAAGTTGGATCAATAATTTACGCTTAATGAAATTCATGAAATTGCGCCAAATCATGGACGATGCGGATTCTGTTTACTACCAGTAATTGGGGTTTCCTCTTCCCTTGTCATCTGTTTAGAAAGCGCGGTACGGAACGAGTACGGTACTTGTATGCCCACGTGTAAGGATATTTTCTTTTCGCCCCCCGGACAGGACTGGCACCAGTGAAACCCTTGCAGCGTCTCCACGACGGCCGTTTAGGCATCACTCCAGTTACGGAAAGCCCTGGGTAGGCGACGCTCCGTTACAGTCATCAAGCAAATTGCCGGAGCATTCTGCGAGACTAATTAGAGGCCAGTGACGGAATTTCCAACACTGTTGGATCACCGTCTAAAACACTGCCATCAAAATACCCGGCACTGACCACGAAAGGTCCGCCCTACCCGTTTTGGCGTCGGCCCATTCGAGTAATGCAAGTTGGGGCAAGCCCCAACCCGCGGAGCAAAGCATTTCGGGAGTGCGATACATGTGCAACAAAAAAGGCTATGTGAGGGAGGGCCCGACGCCATAGCTGGAAAACTTTCCCATTCCCAGTAAAATCCAGGGCGCCGTGAAGGGAGGGGGGGACCCCGCCCAAAATAAAGGCAGTTAAGCCCTCAGGTGTTGACGCAATACCCTGACTACTAATAAAATCCCTGAACTCCGGAACTAACAACCCAAAATTATGACGGTGATCCCCCCACCGCGGGCACTCCACCAACATATGTTCGATAGTCTCATATTCACCTCCGCCACATGCAGGGCGGTATTCCAGGAACCGCTCAGGCATGGCATGCATCCGGGTCAATCGGCGGGCAGTGGGAAATACTCGGGTGCGTAATTGTATCATAATGTGCAACCCGGCCACAACCCCCGCGGGGACACCCACACCGTACTGTGGCAACGGGTTTGACGCATAGGACGCCTGGACATATATACCCTAGATGTTATTGCGTGCTAACGATGCCGACGTGTAAGGATATGTACCACAGAAATCCCCATGTGGGTACCCAGTGCCTGGTGCGTTTTGCGCGCGCGGTATCCTTACAGTTGGTGCTTCTACGCACGCGGATCCGGGTTCGATCCCGCGGAGAAACATATAATATGATATGATATCCCGCAATGTTGGACGACCCGGCCAATGCGGATCGCCACCGAATCCAAGCCGATACGTTGCTGGAGGAGGTCCTCCATCCAATGCGCAGTATCCTTACGATCGATCACCGTACTACGATTTACAAGTACAGGTCTGAGATTTTGAAATTACATCAGGGCTTTCACAAAAGCGCGCTACAACAGAACTAACAGCAACTATGAAAGGTTGCCAGCAACAGGTCTGAGATATAGTACAGGTATACCGGTATAATCGTGCATGGCGGGCACTCACTGCCCTCCTGATACTTGTACCTGGTACTGGTACCTGGTACTTGCACACCCGCTACCTGCATTCCCGTATTGATACCCGTATCTGTCAGTAGTATTGCATCTGGTGTGAATTACAAAAAGGACAGTTCCCCAGAATTGCATCTGGTACTTGCACACCTGGTCCGTGCACTCCCGTGTTGATACGTAGTACTTTCCGTCCACAGCTACTCGGCAGTCACCAGGTCAGTACAGTAGTAGTCAGTACGGGTAGTCAGTCATCCAGTCATTGTTACAGAAGTTGGATCAATAATTTACGCTTAATGAAATTCATGAAATTGCGCCAAATCATGGACGATGCGGATTCTGTTTACTACCAGTAATTGGGGTTTCCTCTTCCCTTGTCATCTGTTTAGAAAGCGCGGTACGGAACGAGTACGGTACTTGTATGCCCACGTGTAAGGATATTTTCTTTTCGCCCCCCGGACAGGACTGGCACCAGTGAAACCCTTGCAGCGTCTCCACGACGGCCGTTTAGGCATCACTCCAGTTACGGAAAGCCCTGGGTAGGCGACGCTCCGTTACAGTCATCAAGCAAATTGCCGGAGCATTCTGCGAGACTAATTAGAGGCCAGTGACGGAATTTCCAACACTGTTGGATCACCGTCTAAAACACTGCCATCAAAATACCCGGCACTGACCACGAAAGGTCCGCCCTACCCGTTTTGGCGTCGGCCCATTCGAGTAATGCAAGTTGGGGCAAGCCCCAACCCGCGGAGCAAAGCATTTCGGGAGTGCGATACATGTGCAACAAAAAAGGCTATGTGAGGGAGGGCCCGACGCCATAGCTGGAAAACTTTCCCATTCCCAGTAAAATCCAGGGCGCCGTGAAGGGAGGGGGGACCCCGCCCAAAATAAAGGCAGTTAAGCCCTCAGGTGTTGACGCAATACCCTGACTACTAATAAAATCCCTGAACTCCGGAACTAACAACCCAAAATTATGACGGTGATCCCCCCACCGCGGGCACTCCACCAACATATGTTCGATAGTCTCATATTCACCTCCGCCACATGCAGGGCGGTATTCCAGGAACCGCTCAGGCATGGCATGCATCCGGGTCAATCGGCGGGCAGTGGGAAATACTCGGGTGCGTAATTGTATCATAATGTGCAACCCGGCCACAACCCCCGCGGGGACACCCACACCGTACTGTGGCAACGGGTTTGACGCATAGGACGCCTGGACATATATACCCTAGATGTTATTGCGTGCTAACGATGCCGACGTGTAAGGATATGTACCACAGAAATCCCCATGTGGGTACCCAGTGCCTGGTGCGTTTTGCGCGCGCGGTATCCTTACAGTTGGTGCTTCTACGCACGCGGATCCGGGTTCGATCCCGCGGAGAAACATATAATATGATATGATATCCCGCAATGTTGGACGACCCGGCCAATGCGGATCGCCACCGAATCCAAGCCGATACGTTGCTGGAGGAGGTCCTCCATCCAATGCGCAGTATCCTTACGATCGATCACCGTACTACGATTTACAAGTACAGGTCTGAGATTTTGAAATTACATCAGGGCTTTCACAAAAGCGCGCTACAACAGAACTAACAGCAACTATGAAAGGTTGCCAGCAACAGGTCTGAGATATAGTACAGGTATACCGGTATAATCGTGCATGGCGGGCACTCACTGCCCTCCTGATACTTGTACCTGGTACTGGTACCTGGTACTTGCACACCCGCTACCTGCATTCCCGTATTGACACCCGTATCTGTCAGTAGTATTGCATCTGGTGTGAATTACAAAAAGGACAGTTCCCCAGAATTGCATCTGGTACTTGCACACCTGGTCCGTGCACTCCCGTGTTGATACGTAGTACTTTCCGTCCACAGCTACTCGGCAGTCACCAGGTCAGTACAGTAGTAGTCAGTACGGGTAGTCAGTCATCCAGTCATTGTTACAGAAGTTGGATCAATAATTTACGCTTAATGAAATTCATGAAATTGCGCCAAATCATGGACGATGCGGATTCTGTTTACTACCAGTAATTGGGGTTTCCTCTTCCCTTGTCATCTGTTTAGAAAGCGCGGTACGGAACGAGTACGGTACTTGTATGCCCACGTGTAAGGATATTTTCTTTTCGCCCCCCGGACAGGACTGGCACCAGTGAAACCCTTGCAGCGTCTCCACGACGGCCGTTTAGGCATCACTCCAGTTACGGAAAGCCCTGGGTAGGCGACGCTCCGTTACAGTCATCAAGCAAATTGCCGGAGCATTCTGCGAGACTAATTAGAGGCCAGTGACGGAATTTCCAACACTGTTGGATCACCGTCTAAAACACTGCCATCAAAATACCCGGCACTGACCACGAAAGGTCCGCCCTACCCGTTTTTGGCGTCGGCCCATTCGAGTAATGCAAGTTGGGGCAAGCCCCAACCCGCGGAGCAAAGCATTTCGGGAGTGCGATACATGTGCAACAAAAAAGGCTATGTGAGGGAGGGCCCGACGCCATAGCTGGAAAACTTTCCCATTCCCAGTAAAATCCAGGGCGCCGTGAAGGGAGGGGGGGACCCCGCCCAAAATAAAGGCAGTTAAGCCCTCAGGTGTTGACGCAATACCCTGACTACTAATAAAATCCCTGAACTCCGGAACTAACAACCCAAAATTATGACGGTGATCCCCCCACCGCGGGCACTCCACCAACATATGTTCGATAGTCTCATATTCACCTCCGCCACATGCAGGGCGGTATTCCAGGAACCGCTCAGGCATGGCATGCATCCGGGTCAATCGGCGGGCAGTGGGAAATACTCGGGTGCGTAATTGTATCATAATGTGCAACCCGGCCACAACCCCCGCGGGGACACCCACACCGTACTGTGGCAACGGGTTTGACGCATAGGACGCCTGGACATATATACCCTAGATGTTATTGCGTGCTAACGATGCCGACGTGTAAGGATATGTACCACAGAAATCCCCATGTGGGTACCCAGTGCCTGGTGCGTTTTGCGCGCGCGGTATCCTTACAGTTGGTGCTTCTACGCACGCGGATCCGGGTTCGATCCCGCGGAGAAACATATAATATGATATGATATCCCGCAATGTTGGACGACCCGGCCAATGCGGATCGCCACCGAATCCAAGCCGATACGTTGCTGGAGGAGGTCCTCCATCCAATGCGCAGTATCCTTACGATCGATCACCGTACTACGATTTACAAGTACAGGTCTGAGATTTTGAAATTACATCAGGGCTTTCACAAAAGCGCGCTACAACAGAACTAACAGCAACTATGAAAGGTTGCCAGCAACAGGTCTGAGATATAGTACAGGTATACCGGTATAATCGTGCATGGCGGGCACTCACTGCCCTCCTGATACTTGTACCTGGTACTGGTACCTGGTACTTGCACACCCGCTACCTGCATTCCCGTATTGATACCCGTATCTGTCAGTAGTATTGCATCTGGTGTGAATTACAAAAAGGACAGTTCCCCAGAATTGCATCTGGTACTTGCACACCTGGTCCGTGCACTCCCGTGTTGATACGTAGTACTTTCCGTCCACAGCTACTCGGCAGTCACCAGGTCAGTACAGTAGTAGTCAGTACGGGTAGTCAGTCATCCAGTCATTGTTACAGAAGTTGGATCAATAATTTACGCTTAATGAAATTCATGAAATTGCGCCAAATCATGGACGATGCGGATTCTGTTTACTACCAGTAATTGGGGTTTCCTCTTCCCTTGTCATCTGTTTAGAAAGCGCGGTACGGAACGAGTACGGTACTTGTATGCCCACGTGTAAGGATATTTTCTTTTCGCCCCCCGGACAGGACTGGCACCAGTGAAACCCTTGCAGCGTCTCCACGACGGCCGTTTAGGCATCACTCCAGTTACGGAAAGCCCTGGGTAGGCGACGCTCCGTTACAGTCATCAAGCAAATTGCCGGAGCATTCTGCGAGACTAATTAGAGGCCAGTGACGGAATTTCCAACACTGTTGGATCACCGTCTAAAACACTGCCATCAAAATACCCGGCACTGACCACGAAAGGTCCGCCCTACCCGTTTTGGCGTCGGCCCATTCGAGTAATGCAAGTTGGGGCAAGCCCCAACCCGCGGAGCAAAGCATTTCGGGAGTGCGATACATGTGCAACAAAAAAGGCTATGTGAGGGAGGGCCCGACGCCATAGCTGGAAAACTTTCCCATTCCCAGTAAAATCCAGGGCGCCGTGAAGGGAGGGGGGGACCCCGCCCAAAATAAAGGCAGTTAAGCCCTCAGGTGTTGACGCAATACCCTGACTACTAATAAAATCCCTGAACTCCGGAACTAACAACCCAAAATTATGACGGTGATCCCCCCACCGCGGGCACTCCACCAACATATGTTCGATAGTCTCATATTCACCTCCGCCACATGCAGGGCGGTATTCCAGGAACCGCTCAGGCATGGCATGCATCCGGGTCAATCGGCGGGCAGTGGGAAATACTCGGGTGCGTAATTGTATCATAATGTGCAACCCGGCCACAACCCCCGCGGGGACACCCACACCGTACTGTGGCAACGGGTTTGACGCATAGGACGCCTGGACATATATACCCTAGATGTTATTGCGTGCTAACGATGCCGACGTGTAAGGATATGTACCACAGAAATCCCCATGTGGGTACCCAGTGCCTGGTGCGTTTTGCGCGCGCGGTATCCTTACAGTTGGTGCTTCTACGCACGCGGATCCGGGTTCGATCCCGCGGAGAAACATATAATATGATATGATATCCCGCAATGTTGGACGACCCGGCCAATGCGGATCGCCACCGAATCCAAGCCGATACGTTGCTGGAGGAGGTCCTCCATCCAATGCGCAGTATCCTTACGATCGATCACCGTACTACGATTTACAAGTACAGGTCTGAGATTTTGAAATTACATCAGGGCTTTCACAAAAGCGCGCTACAACAGAACTAACAGCAACTATGAAAGGTTGCCAGCAACAGGTCTGAGATATAGTACAGGTATACCGGTATAATCGTGCATGGCGGGCACTCACTGCCCTCCTGATACTTGTACCTGGTACTGGTACCTGGTACTTGCACACCCGCTACCTGCATTCCCGTATTGACACCCGTATCTGTCAGTAGTATTGCATCTGGTGTGAATTACAAAAAGGACAGTTCCCCAGAATTGCATCTGGTACTTGCACACCTGGTCCGTGCACTCCCGTGTTGATACGTAGTACTTTCCGTCCACAGCTACTCGGCAGTCACCAGGTCAGTACAGTAGTAGTCAGTACGGGTAGTCAGTCATCCAGTCATTGTTACAGAAGTTGGATCAATAATTTACGCTTAATGAAATTCATGAAATTGCGCCAAATCATGGACGATGCGGATTCTGTTTACTACCAGTAATTGGGGTTTCCTCTTCCCTTGTCATCTGTTTAGAAAGCGCGGTACGGAACGAGTACGGTACTTGTATGCCCACGTGTAAGGATATTTTCTTTTCGCCCCCCGGACAGGACTGGCACCAGTGAAACCCTTGCAGCGTCTCCACGACGGCCGTTTAGGCATCACTCCAGTTACGGAAAGCCCTGGGTAGGCGACGCTCCGTTACAGTCATCAAGCAAATTGCCGGAGCATTCTGCGAGACTAATTAGAGGCCAGTGACGGAATTTCCAACACTGTTGGATCACCGTCTAAAACACTGCCATCAAAATACCCGGCACTGACCACGAAAGGTCCGCCCTACCCGTTTTGGCGTCGGCCCATTCGAGTAATGCAAGTTGGGGCAAGCCCCAACCCGCGGAGCAAAGCATTTCGGGAGTGCGATACATGTGCAACAAAAAAGGCTATGTGAGGGAGGGCCCGACGCCATAGCTGGAAAACTTTCCCATTCCCAGTAAAATCCAGGGCGCCGTGAAGGGAGGGGGGGACCCCGCCCAAAATAAAGGCAGTTAAGCCCTCAGGTGTTGACGCAATACCCTGACTACTAATAAAATCCCTGAACTCCGGAACTAACAACCCAAAATTATGACGGTGATCCCCCCACCGCGGGCACTCCACCAACATATGTTCGATAGTCTCATATTCACCTCCGCCACATGCAGGGCGGTATTCCAGGAACCGCTCAGGCATGGCATGCATCCGGGTCAATCGGCGGGCAGTGGGAAATACTCGGGTGCGTAATTGTATCATAATGTGCAACCCGGCCACAACCCCCGCGGGGACACCCACACCGTACTGTGGCAACGGGTTTGACGCATAGGACGCCTGGACATATATACCCTAGATGTTATTGCGTGCTAACGATGCCGACGTGTAAGGATATGTACCACAGAAATCCCCATGTGGGTACCCAGTGCCTGGTGCGTTTTGCGCGCGCGGTATCCTTACAGTTGGTGCTTCTACGCACGCGGATCCGGGTTCGATCCCGCGGAGAAACATATAATATGATATGATATCCCGCAATGTTGGACGACCCGGCCAATGCGGATCGCCACCGAATCCAAGCCGATACGTTGCTGGAGGAGGTCCTCCATCCAATGCGCAGTATCCTTACGATCGATCACCGTACTACGATTTACAAGTACAGGTCTGAGATTTTGAAATTACATCAGGGCTTTCACAAAAGCGCGCTACAACAGAACTAACAGCAACTATGAAAGGTTGCCAGCAACAGGTCTGAGATATCGTACAGGTATACCGGTATAATCGTGCATGGCGGGCACTCACTGCCCTCCTGATACTTGTACCTGGTACTGGTACCTGGTACTTGCACACCCGCTACCTGCATTCCCGTATTGATACCCGTATCTGTCAGTAGTATTGCATCTGGTGTGAATTACAAAAAGGACAGTTCCCCAGAATTGCATCTGGTACTTGCACACCTGGTCCGTGCACTCCCGTGTTGATACGTAGTACTTTCCGTCCACAGCTACTCGGCAGTCACCAGGTCAGTACAGTAGTAGTCAGTACGGGTAGTCAGTCATCCAGTCATTGTTACAGAAGTTGGATCAATAATTTACGCTTAATGAAATTCATGAAATTGCGCCAAATCATGGACGATGCGGATTCTGTTTACTACCAGTAATTGGGGTTTCCTCTTCCCTTGTCATCTGTTTAGAAAGCGCGGTACGGAACGAGTACGGTACTTGTATGCCCACGTGTAAGGATATTTTCTTTTCGCCCCCCGGACAGGACTGGCACCAGTGCAACCCTTGCAGCGTCTCCACGACGGCCGTTTAGGCATCAATCCAGTTACGGAAAGCCCTGGGTAGGCGACGCTCCGTTACAGTCATCAAGCAAATTGCCGGAGCATTCTGCGAGACTAATTAGAGGCCAGTGACGGAATTTCCAACACTGTTGGATCACCGTCTAAAACACTGCCATCAAAATACCCGGCACTGACCACGAAAGGTCCGCCCTACCCCTTTTGGGCGTCGGCCCATTCGAGTAATGCAAGTTGGGGCAAGCCCCAACCCGCGGAGCAAAGCATTTCGGGAGTGCGATACATGTGCAACAAAAAAGGCAATGTGAGGGAGGGCCCGACGCCATAGCTGGAAAACTTTCCCATTGCCAGTAAAATCCAGGGCGCCGTGAAGGGAGGGGGGGACCCCGCCCAAAATAAAGGCAGTTAAGCCCTCAGGTGTTGACGCAATACCCTGACTACTAATAAAATCCCTGAACTCCGGAACTAACAACCCAAAATTATGACGGTGATCCCCCCACCGCGGGCACTCCACCAACATATGTTCGATAGTCTCATATTCACCTCCGCCACATGCAGGGCGGTGTTCCAGGAACCGCTCAGGCATGGCATGCATCCGGGCCAATCGGCAGGCAGTGGGAAATACTCGGGTGCGTAATTGTATCATAATGTGCAACCCGGCCACAACCCCAGCGGGGACACCCACGCACACCGTACTGTGGCAACAGGTTTGACGCATAGGACGCCTAGACATATATACCCCAGATGTTATTGCGTGCTAACGACGCCGACGTGTAAGGATATGTACCACACAAATCCCCATGTGGGTACCCAGGGCCTGGTGCGTTTTGCGCGGTATCCTTACAGCTGGTGCTTCTACGCACGCATTGGATCCCGGTTCGATCCCGCGGAGAAACATATAATATGACATGATATCCCGCAATGTTGGACGACCCGGCCAATGCGGATCGCCACCGAATCCAAGCCGAAACGTTGCTGGAGGAGGTCCTCCATCCTATCGTGGGGGGGGGGGGGGGGGGGAGTGTAGGGATATGTACCACACAAATCCCCATGTGGGTACCCAGTGCCTGGTGCGTTTTGCGCGGTATCCTTACACCACGTGGCGTGCCCGTACCGCTCGAGGAGCTGCATCGATGACCCTGCAGCACCTAGGCAATTCACGGTCCGTCAAAAGTTGTTGTACGCCCGTACGAAAGCACCACCCCACGCGCGGTTCCCGACGAAGCCATCCCGGGTAGCGATGCTCCCGCATGCATCTCCTTCGTCGTGTGCTTAAAACCACGAGGGGCTGGTCTATCGTCCCCATGTTCTTTTGTCGCGACGCACCCACCATGGGGTCACGCCGTGAGACAGCTCGTGTCTTCGCGACATGCAAGGTCTTTGGCATACAAGCCACTCAGAAGTGACGCCCGGCACCCAGCTCGACGATAACAATATGACATCATGTGTCGCAAAAGATCTCACTTTCCAACCGGCCCTTAACACCGGGCGAAGTACTGCGTATGTACAAAGTCCGGGCGAGCGGGCGCGGCTACTGGTACTGGTAGCGTGATCCTCCTGTGAAACGGCGGATCGTCCGACGACCGGACGACCCACCACCAGGCCAACTGACGGCCTGCGCCCACAGCGGCGTGAAGAGCAGGCCTTCCAGGAGGACACCACAACAGCCAGCATGGATACAGACAGCCATGAGAAGTAACATGACGCCGGGGTCGGCAGCTTTCTAGCCGCACTCCGAGGCGGCAAAGTGCAACAACCAACGATCCGCACGGTCGCAACTGCAAAATAAATCGCAGGCACCCAACTCCCACCAGCAACCCGCCGCCACATACGCGTGCTGCAACGCCCATCTCACCTACTTCTGACCGGCTTCCCTGCCGGTACGGACGATGCCCCTCAGGCGGCCCTACTGTTCGGCGATATGGTGGCCCAGCACCAAGCCATGGACGAGGAGTCGCGCAGCCAGATTGTGACGAACCTGATCCGCACCCTCAGCCCCAAAATCGGCGTTCAAATCCTACCAGCAGACGTCAGGGTGGTGACCCGCCGCCCCCCCAAGCCAGCCGCCGCCGACACCGCTGCACCGAGCGGTATTAGGCTCCCCACCACCACAGGGTCAGTCATCCTGCGACTGGCCCGCAGAGACACAGCCGAGAGCGTTCTACAGACCCAATGGCACGGCGAGCCTCGACCGCCAGGGCCGCCGCTGCTCCACCCTCCTGCTCGGAGCACCACACCTCGACGACATCGAACGCCCGGTACACCAGGTGTGGCTTCGCTCCCCTTCGTTCAGAGGCCGACATGTGGTTGCGCCTGGCGGAGGGCCTTCTCCCAGCATACGACCAACCCCATCCATGCGAAGCGGCGGCAGATCAACCGGCGGCGGCATCGGCGGACGTCTTGGCACTCGCCGGAGTGAGAGCCTGGGCCGAGAACGAGGCCGACACATACGCAGACGACGCCGTCATCTGCCCCCCGACCCGCACACTACTTGCCTTCCTGGAAGTCCGAGAGATATGGAAAGCCCGCCGCTCGGCAGACTCGGTTCGCCTCGAACTCCTCGATCCCGAAGCGGCGCGTCTACTACAGGATGTGTGCCGCGACGCGGTATTGGCGCTGCCGTTTGGCGACCAATCGCAGGGCCGAGCAGTGATCCAAGTCACAGTCGAACACAGCGAGGACCGCGAGGACCAGCCCACCACCCCGCTCCCAGGAGTACTGCCCCCGGCGCTGTCCAAACAGTTCTTCCGATGCGCGTACACGGCCAAGGCGATATGCACCGGCCCCCTGGCCAACCTGGAGCTGCCGGCGGTGGAGCAGCTAGCGGAGGCCATCGCAGCCACCATCAGCCAGCGCACCAACACACCCCCGGAGCTGCACCACGCACAATGGCTGACAGACACCATGACAGCTGCTGGCGTCGAGATGCACCACCACCACACCGAGCCGACACTGCTGCGCGTGGGGGACGACAACCTCTGCGCCATCTCCTTTGGCAAAGAAGACGAGGAGTTCGCGGACACCCTGCGCCTGGAAGTGGCCCTCACCTCACTTGTCGCACTACTGCGGGCGATTCGCCTCCGCACAATCGTCATCTACCTCACGGAGTCCGAGTTCGACCCCTCGGAGCTGCTCATCCACCCCTTCAGCCAGACGATCCGCGAGGCGGGAGAACTGGGTGGCAAACCCGGAAGACCGCCCCAGCGTCCCTCGCCCTACGAGCCACCGGACTCCCAATCTATACCCTCACCCTGCAGCTGACCCCCCACCACCACAGCATCATTGGTGGCACCCGCAGCACCGACAGAACTGAGCAGTGGCGCAAGACATTGTCGACAACGTGCGGGAAGATCAAGGCCGCGCCAGCTCCGGCACCAGCCGAGAGGCGCCCTGCCGACACATCACCAGCCCCGCCACCGGCAGGCCCAATCGCATTACCTCTTCCAGCGACCCCAACAGCCCAAACCGCACCCATGGTCCGCGACGCTCCCCCCCACAGGGTTCGAGCTCGTCCCACCGAGGCGCGGAGCGGTTGCGGACGCAGTGGCAGCCATCGATCAGCGAGGACATGCAACGGAGCGAGCCCCCGGAGCAGCCCCCCTAGCCCATGCGCCTACAGCCACAGCCCCAGCGGCCACTACCACGACGGGAGCACATGCAGACGACGAGGAGGAGCTTGACCTCAACTACGAGGAGATGGACAGCGCCATGGAGGTGGACACCACCCAGGGTGAGGCAGCGGAGCCACCAGTCGCGGCTGTCATATCCCTTGATTCCCCCCAGCGCTCAACAACACCCCGCACGTTCAGAGAGGGCACACCCAGCGGCACCACAGAAAGACTAGCTGAACTTCAACACCTCACCACCGCAATCAAGGAGCTGCTCGCACAGTCCTCCCCAGCCAGCCAACCCGCAATAGCAGCAGAACTGGCCAGCCACGCAGCGGAGAAACACCAGCTGCTCAACCCACAACGCCTCTCCATCCACCTAGAGCGCCACCCCAGCCAGCCCACCCAGCAGGCAAGGGCAAGACAGCCACAGCAGTTAAACTAAAGAAGAAGCAGCCCAGGGGCCGCAGCCGCTCAGACGGCGCCACCCGCAACCGCAGCAGGAGCAAGCCACACCTCTGTGACACACGCGGCTCAGACAACGAGTGGGAAACAGACGATGATGCAGACCAACCGTCCACCAGCTCACACCAGTAAGCTGCTGAGCAAGCCCCATGCAGCAACAACAAAGCCAGCTGGCTCAAGAACACCGCCCACCACTAACCATGTGCCCGGTGCAGCTCACACACCAACACACACCCGGAAAAACTCACCACACACCCCGAGCACACAGTCTGATTCCCACCACCACCACAAGCAACACCCACCCAATTCCATGTTGGAGGGAATCGCAGCCCCCACCAATCATACTAGCCGGCTCAGCGGTGGATACATACTGAGCACCACATAGCTTTTCCGGTCAGCCCCCTTCCCCCATCACACCTTGGTAGCTGCAGGCGGGACGCTTCGGCTGCCTAAGCTTGCCTGCTGAGCTCTGGATGGGATAGGCCTGCCATAGGTAGGGACAGCAGGGGGGCGCTGATGTCTTAGCTATAGCCCACTGGAAGGAGGAGGGGCTAGGAAACATTGGAGGATGGCCGGTAGCTTGAACTGTGATAACACTTCGTGTTCCCCACTGTGGTTAGAGATAGCATGTCCTGAGAACAACTCAGTCTGAGCGAGAGGATGCAACAGACTAGACGTTGTAACTAATTTCAATTTCAATTTCATGTGTCGCATGTCGGGAAGCGCTCGGCCATCGACAAGATAGCGCATAGTCTACCAAAAATATGCACACTAATCACGAAACTCATAACGGACAAAATCACGTTTCAAAGTTGAGTCTGGTTTTGCCAAAAAAATGTTGCTCGGGCTGTTTCACATGGAGAAGAGCCGAAATTAGCGGGAAGGTGAAGTGAAAACATGGAGGGGAAAACGGAGTCAAGGCGGCGCTGCGTGCAACGCATCGAAACTTGAAGATGGCAGGCTCAACTGTTACGGCTGCTTTTGTGTCTAGTCGTGCTGCACCCAAAAGGGAGCAACGATGGGTGAACTAGTAACCCGTACCACGTAGCAGCAATGAAGAAAGTCATGCATGCCATTGACACTGCCAAGGGAACGGAAACACTCCAACTGATGATGCCGGACGAACCGGCCCAGAGCTGGGGGAAATATCTCGGAGCACATAATCGATTATGATGTGTTAGCGAGTGTGTTGGACCAGCAAGCGGCCGCTCGCCTTGACCCAATCACCATGTCCCGAGCCAAGGTTGATGATCTCGGCCCAACTGTTGGTTTCCCCATAGTTGTTTAAAGGTGCTCATCGCTCCGGTTCTTTCATGCGTGGAGGGGTATTGCTCTGGGTATTGTGAGGAGGATGATGGTCTTGCTGACCCCTCCCGCCAAATGGGGGGCATGAAATTCACCGATTGTCTCACCCCACTACCAGTTCGAAAGCACATCGCGGCCACCAACACCGGCGGCAGAAATGAGGCGTACCGCATCAAGAGCGAGATGCCAGACTTGGTCATCTCCTTCTTCACAAAGTTTGCTCTTCTGGCATGTGCTCCGCAGCTTCTCGCAATTTCCGCTCCGAATATTTCTGATGAGCTGTGAATATATCGATGAGGGTAAAATTTTGGGTTTAACCACAAACGTCTTCTGAAGTTTCATATTGTGGGCTATTAACCCGAATCGATTTTGAAACCTCAAGCTTCGGAACTTCCGGTGATGCCCAAGGGCGAAGATGTCCACAAGGATGACATAATCTTTTTGAACACGGAGCTTTGCAAGATTTGCATCGTGGAGGGGGACTTCAAGACATAAAAAATCGTCGCGGAAGCCATGTCGGAAGTATGTGCCACCAAGGCCACCGTCTTCATTGCCGACGCGCTTTTCGGAGCTGGGTCGCACACATGGGACTGGAAGAATGATGCGTGGGGCACGGGCAACTTCAACGACGTGTTTGCTTTCGCCAGGCAAGATACCCCCACAACCCGGGTGCGTAAATGACTGTGCTGTCATTTATCCGATTTCCGATTTTCCTTGCATCCAGCTTAGTATATTCTGGCGTCTACAACTCTACATTGCTCTTGATGGATTCAGTTTCTTCATTCACCTCTCGGACCAGCAGCTTGGATCCGCAATCATAGCCGTTCAGAAGTTGAGGACCTTCTCCTGTCACTTCTTGACTTGGGCCAACGATTGCGGGATGAAAATGGGCATTTCCCTACGTCACGACGCTGAGTACTACCCCTACGTCAAGAAGCCCATGCCCAACATCATGGCTGACAACATCCGTCCCGATGATCCCCGAAGGTGAGATTGGATTCCTGGAAAGCAGCCGGCTTGTTTTTTCATCAATCGCTGAGCCGATTGTGCCTTTCCGAGTTCTCTGCATCCATTATGCTCGGCCACTTCGAAGACACGGCGAAGTTGAAGGACGAGAACAGACAGACCATGAAAAAGTACCAAAAGCCTTTCGCTCTCTTCTCCAAGCACTTGAAGATGGGACAACAGACAAGACAACAACCGTCGACGTCACAGCCGGAACCGGTTTAACCGAGGTGCGTGAGCGAGGGGTGCAACCCGGGTGGTGAGTGACATAATGCGATCAACATAAAACATCATCGCCTCGTGCGGTTTGCCACGCCTTCGGTAGGTCGTTGCGCCGTTTCTTGTGGTGGGACCAGATGCATCCGATCTACTCGTTCACACACATGCATTTGAAGACGGTCTCATTGACAACCAGAAGACACAAATCGCTGCGATGAAATCCAAGATGAAGTCATATGGTTCAAAGAGAAGCCATGGCGGGACGAGACTCAGAGACTCCGTCCAAATGACTTCGAAAAGTGGCCGGGTACCCCTTCCAATGACCAAGGGAGAGGACGGAGCAGCAAGAGGAGAAGATAAGATTCGAGGCGGCAGAGCGTCGAGGAGATTATGTGCTCGAAGATTATATGTAATACAATTTTCCACAAAATCATCCGCTCATATGTTTTGTCCCCGGCTTTGACGGAGTTTCAGCCCCCGACGGCACAAACTACTTATTGTAGCCATCACGTTTCCTTCACTCTTGATTTGTTCCCTGTTTGGACGGATTCGTTTTCACAACTTGGCACAAATGATCCAACTGGCATTCATATTAGCTATGTTACCCCAAACCCTAATTTAGACCTAAGCACAATGCACCGCGTGCCTAGGTGCAGAATAGGTTGCTTTACTATTATCTTTTTCCTTGCCCGATGGCCGGCCGCCGAGGTTCCGCGTTGCTTGGACCGGCCGCTCGCTCGCGTCGGTGTCGTTGTCGCTGCTGGCATGGCCGTCCAGCTTGCGCTTGAGCTTGTTGGCTCGCTGGATTTGCTTGCGGGGCTGCTCTCATCGCGATGGCGGCTGCCTCCGATTTCAGTTACCGCTGCGTCGCGGCATCCAACTCCCGCTCGTGCTTTTGCTATTGCTCGGCGCGGAGCTAACACTCCACGTCCAGCTCAACACGCAGCAGCGTCTCAGGCGTGTCCTCCACAGTCGCCCCCCGCAGCTGCCGTGCATCCTCAGTGGAGCTTGCATGTATGGTGCTGCTAGCTGAGATGTTGCCGCTTGCTTGAGTAGCTCCGCGGGTTGTTGCCAGCACGCCGGTAGTGCTGCCGGTTTGCTGGCTCCCGCGCTTCACAAACTCCCCACCAGCCCCATGACGGTTGTGGCGGACTTTTTGGGGGCCTTAGCCATCGCCCGTGTCCACGACCCGTTATTCGCCGTACAGTCACCATTGTATGGTGCGCGGCGGGTGATGTTAGTAGGATGTGGGTTCTGCCGGCCGGCATGCCGGGAAAACTCGCAATTGTAACACTCACTCGCACGGGTGCCACTACGCGCAGGAGGGCCCACCACCACCCATTTGGCCATTTAAGAATCCAAAGGACGCATGTTGGACACAGCCTGGTGGGTGTTGGGGCTTTTTTTAGCGTGTTGAGCGATCTGAGGGTGTGGGTTGGTTGGTTGGGTTTTTGTTTTGCAAGTTTTGGTTGTTTAGTGCGCCGTGATGAACTCCGAGTAGTTGTAAAAAGTAGCAGTTGCGATTTGCCGGTATTTATGCATGGCGTTGCCACGTGCTTGTCGCAGTAGCCCCGCTCCAGCTCCGTTGATAAAAAGTCGCCAGTGCCATAATTTATAATGGTCCGCTTGGCGGTTCTCTGGCGCCTTGCGCACATTATTTAGCTAGATATATGTTATCAAGGATCAGAAATACAGAAACAAATGCTCGCTTTTGCTCGTTGCTATATTGTCCAAGCTCTAATGCTCTCAATCTCCACGCACCCTCCACACTCTCCTTGCTGCCCCGTTCTAGCCATTTTCGGCAGCACAACTCTTTGCAGGTCGCTAAATTTTGTAGTAGGTAGCTAGGGAAACTTTTATGGAAATGTTACGGTTCCTTTAGGCCAATAAGAATTGTTAGTGTGTTTTAGGTGCCATATGTCGGTCAAAACAGAGGGGGGAATTTTGTAGCTGGGCAAAGCTTGGTAGCTAGTACTTTCCGCTTTGCTTACCGGCCCCAACTAACCGCCGGACCGTACGCACCGCACAACCCTCGCCAGCACTGCCGCCGCCGCACTAGGCTGGCATGCTGTTGTTGCCCCGAGCGCAAATACCTATCAGTCCACAACCACGCCTACCTCGCGTCGCCAGCCTTCAGCTTGGGTAGCTGACACCATGTCGGTATCCACTAGGCACACCGTGAAGGGGGAGGTGAAGTGGGACGGCAGGGAGTTTTCGGGTTTTCCGATCGATAAGCCCGTGATCTACCCCCTAGAGCAGGATTGGCTAGAGGTCCGTACCGTGCGCAGCAAGCTATAGAGTATGCAGTGAACGGCCTGCAATGAATGGACCCTAGCCTATCCTTTGAGCTCGTTGAACACATGGTAGTGGTCGTCGTGGAGTATGAGATGTTCAGCTCGCCATCCTCGGGCAATAAGAGGCGGCATGTGACCGGCGAGTCCGGTGGCAGCCGCATGCTTTAAGACAACCTAACGACCCGTGGGATGCGATGGAAGAGGTGCCCACTCGGTCCCACTAACTTCGATTTACCATGCATGGTGGGCACACGCAAGAGGGGGGAGGGGCAGCCATAGAATACTACTGCTGTATAATCGTGTGCTTTGTGCTCTCAATGTTGCCCTCATGCATTGATATGCACACCTACGTGTGTGGCAGTTGCCCCCTACTCAATATATGGACAATTGCAGCACCTTTCCAATGGACACTGATGTTGATAGTACTTTACACATTACATCAGCCAGCTACAAAACTTATGGAGGGGCCGGTCAGATTAGAGGGGGGGGGGGGGGGGGGGGGGGGGGGGGCTACCTAAAACACACTAACAATTCTGACTGGCCTTATTGAAATTGTGCATGTTTTCAATCTTACATCCTGTGCAGGTACCTGCAGTAGGTAGGTACCCGACTGCCAGCCTTATGTCGGCTACGCGCGTACCCGTAGTCGACGAGTACCAGTACCCGTGTCCTGTGTCGATGAATAATGCGAGTACAGTACCAGCTACCGCACTGCACGGTATCTCCACGGTATGCGTGCAGGGAGATACATACCATGTAAAAATAAATATTTACATCTACTCACATAGGTGACCGATGGACACATCGCAACACTGGTATCCGTCCGGTACCGCGCGTACTGATGTGAATCACAAAGCCCAAAAACAAATCCACCGCCAATAAAAGCAGCGCTAGGAGATGAAGACAAGCTGCTACTGGTGGTTAAAAAAGCGTCCAGCATCCCGCACGAGGCAGACTCGTACTACCTGTAGCGATTGCAAGCCGCATGAAAGCGGCTACTGGTGTTGATCTCCTAGAATCCTATTAGTAATCCTACCAGTGATTAGAGTCCTATTACTAACCCTCGCTGGTTGTACTGGCGGTGTGGATTTGCATTTTCCACGGCCATATATCGTCGTCGCTATATGTATCCTACGGGTGCCGGTACAAGGTGCCAATAGTAGTACATGGAAAATATGCTCGCGAGCAGCAGGGTTAAGGCTATGACAAGTTGATTTGTCGGTCTCGCTGCGTATTTCTCGCTCAGAAAGGAAGAAATGACACCAAGTGTTGACATCAAACGGCAGGTTTGCCGATTGACCGTGGAATGTGAAGCCTATACTTGCAGGTTAGTCGGTGTCGAGTGTGATATTGTTTGTATTGCTAAGCATAATTTGGAAGCATGTGTGTGCTGGTAGACTGCATATACATTTGTATGGTTGTAGGGAATACATTTTTCAAAAAAATTGGAGGCCTCAGACGAGAACGCCGACTTCATGCGTGGCATGTATAGTCATTCGACAAGGCGCTCACCGCAGGGCCGCGGCCCGCCAGAAACAGAGGATCATGGGTGCGACATGCCTAGCGGCACCACTCCGTCTCCTCCATGTGGTGGGCGATGGTAGCCCCTAAGACCCGCCGTGCCCGGTTGGGTGCGGCACCGGGCTAATCGGAGTGGTCGGTTGCGGCATGCTGTCCTCGGACCCTACGACGACTGGGGAGCCCTACGATGGTTACGGTGGGTTTTTGTACTTGCTTGTACTCCCGGTAGCGCATGTTAGGTTGGCACTACGGATGGGCAGCATTCCGGCACCGGGCAGCACGGCGCATCCCGCGGATACCTAATCGGAGATAGAGCGTAGTATACATTTTCGTTGTACGTTATTTAGTACTCTAGAATAGTGTATCGTTTTTAAAGCGTATTTCTGGGTATTATTCGCTCGTGTGATGTGTAGGAGAGCGCGAAAACGGCATCTTGTCGGCCGCAACTGCGGACGGCGGGCATAGCCCGTTCCGCTCACGGAGGGGGGCTATGCTCACGGCCTCATGCCCGAGCCGAACGGGCACCACCTGCCCTGGAAATAGGATAGGTCCATAGCCTATCTTATAGGGATGCTATACACGCATTGAGCTAGAAATTAGGGCCTCATGGGACGGTGCCCCGCCATGTGCACCCGATTCAAGAAACCGTCCGATCTTGGAACTCGCGTTTTCGGAAATACACGACTCCCGGCTTCAACCCCTTCCGCAGGGGCGCCTGCGGTAGCTCTCTACTTCTCGATCGTATGAGCGCTAGTAGAGGTCCATACGCCGGGCGGACGCCCGCTCACGGAAAGTTTGTGGCCAGTCTCGGTCGATGCCGGCCCAATGGGGACGACCGACCTGGATTATCCGCGCTCTCAACCCCCCCTCCCCCGCATAAGCATCCCATGTTACCCGCAGCTTACTATTTAGCCCGCTGCAAATGCACCGTCCCATGGCCTAGCTCTTAGGGGTGCGGTAGAGCCCATGAGTGGTCCATATGCGGTGGTCGATGCGCGGTGCCCCATCTCCCCCCGTATTTTCGAGCCCAGATTAGATAAACGGGCTGAATGGGGGGGCGGTCAATCACCACGCGTAGATGAGTCACAGCGTACGGGTACAGTACCGGGTACCAATTTTTTAATGTCGCGATCCCGTACAAGAACTCGCGGATATTACGGGTTTCGGCACTGCCGCGCCACCACTCTGCACCTCCCCACCGACACTATTCCAAGAACCAACGAGGGGCCGACCGCAGGCCATCTCCGACCACAACCTTCACTCCGCCGCGACCATATACCCCTAAGGCAGGTTTGACCGGGCGCTGACCGGCCGCGAGCGCCCCCGTGCGGTGAGCTGCCCCATTCCCGCCTAGCGAGTTCCTAGATTGCTGTCGCGTCACCCACCAACCGCTGCACCATCCGCCCAGCTCCTTGCTAGAGACAAACCTGCAAGCATCTCGACCGATGTCCGCCTGTAAACGGTTCGCAAGCGTTCCATAGGGTGTTCGCCGGGTGTTATTAGGTGCGTTTGCAACGCTATCTCGTGTGCGCGTTGGCACTGCGTCGTTAATGACGTCCCCTAATGGCGCTGTGTCGTGCGCTGCGCAGATATGGCGCTCATCGGCGGCTCATGGTGCCTCGAGTGCATATTTACACAACAGCGGCTGGACCCATGCCCGGATATACACAACATCAGCATGACCCATGCCTTCTTCTTCTAGGCGCGGTCACGATGTGCTGCACCCCTGACGGTGAGCACGCTCACATGCTAAGCGCGCTGCCTCATGGTAGTGGCCACCCACTGACCGCGCTTGTTGCTCCGGTGGCGTCCGAAGAAGTGGACCCACTTATGCAGGGCCTCAAGCATCCTGCACCATTTCTCCGGGCTGCCATGCCGGCGGATCATCTGCCCGAGGTGGACGGCGCTCATGTGGATGTACACCGTGACGTCCTTCTGGCTCGCCACTTGGAGGAATGCGGTAAGGAACTCGTACCCCAGCGCCTCCACCTTAGCAACGTGAGCCAGCACAGCAGCCGGATCCTTGTCATCGCATCTGTGCGTGGCAATGTAATTGAGGCAGAAGAGCACCTCCCACACCTTGATAGCGTCATGATAGCTCCGTATGTCCCTGCCCTGCCACATAGGAATTGCTCGACATAGGATGTGCACAAAGTTGTCTAGCAACACTTGGCACGTATCCCCCGGCCAAAACTCTGCCGACATATCGATCTTCCTAGTGCATGTCTTGGACTGCCCGGGCTTGTTCTCGGTGAGCTTCACCTTGAGCTACTTCTCAATCCATAGGACCGCGTCGCAATGCTTCGACACCATGAACTTGAAGGTCTGCGGGATGACACGCATCATGAGGTGTAGTATGCCCACCACGTAGTCTAGGATGTGGGCGAGCTTGATGTACGGGCTCCTCCCCATGCACATGCCCCAATGCGGCTGCTGTAGAAGCAGCCTCCTCTGAGCGCTCGCCCTTCGTGGTGAGCTCAGGCGGGCTGTCGATGTTGACATTCATGTTTGTGCGCTCACTAGACGGGCAGCGGCTGCCCATGACGGTGTGGGTGAGCTTCTCCAGCTTGTCTATGTCGCGCATCCTGCTGCCGGCCTCTGTCCACTCCGACAATGTGAGAGCTAGCCGTAGCCGTAGCTAGGGTAGCCATGGTACCTGCGTGGCTAGGTAGCGTAGCCGTAGCAGTAGCCAAATAGCAGCACAAAAACCGTAACCATGGGAGGCAGTGCCGTGCGGCCACAGTAACGGCACGTAGAGCCCAGTGGCGGGGTCCTTGGTGTGCGGCAGCAAGATGCGCAGCCGCTTCCACGCCCGGCTGGTGCTCGCAGTGTCTGTAAATATCTTGAGGGCCTTCTCCAGCCAATGCTTCATTGACACTGCCAATGCGTTCTCCTCCAACTGCATATTGTGCCCCAAGTCGCCCAACATGGCATGTAGCACGTGAGGGTACATCGCAAAGAAGGACCAAAGCACCCATCGCGGCATGTGTGTAGTCGAGTGGTGTTCTTTGCCTGCCGGACTAACATGGTTACATGCCGGTCCGGCCTCGATACCACCGCTAGCAGCGCCCACTGTGAGATTCAGATGTGACGTAAATGTCCCCTATTGGTGACGAACGACGACATACGGGGACGATACGGGACGTACGAGGGACGTGGATTTCATACCGGGTAGCGACGACTATCTCGCGCGACGTGTAAAGTGCTGTATGAATTTCTCGTCTCGATAATTTCATCAAATTGATATGCGCACGCGGGCTCGCGTGTCGCGCGCCGACGCGGAGCCCCCGGGCTAAGTACAGGCGGTTGCACGTACTCGCTGCACATCCCTGCACATCCCTGCACATCCGCTGCACATCCCTGCACATACAACGCTGCACATCCATGCACACGCATGAAGTACGGGGTAGCCTGGCGGTCACCGCCGCTCACCGCTGAACCAAGCGCGGACAGCCGCGCACTAGCATCTGTGCTCCTTGCCAGTGGTGGGTTACATCCACCCCAACTCTCAACCCCCCCCCCCCCCCCACCCCCCCGCGCGCGCGCGCGCGCGGCAGCAGGCATGCCGGGAGAGGGATGAATATCGAGTGTGTCGAAGGATGGCGTGTACACATGCAAGCACTGCCAAGGCATCGTGACGGCGGGCAGTAGTGAAAGGACGGCGCGAGAGCGGCACTTCCTAAAATTCCCGAACTGTAGGCACTCGTTGAAGCGTGCGGCTAAGTTGCGCCGCAAGGCCGCCTTAGTACAAGCAGCAGCAGCAGGGGGGCGGCAATAGCAGTAGCAGCAGCGGCAGGGGCGGCAGCATGAGTAGCTGCAGCCGTCGGAAACGGCCCGCCGGCGCCGGTCTCGGACGGCGGCGGCTCGAAGGAGGACGATGTGATGGGCGCGGGGGAGAACTCCGTTGGCGAAGACGGTATGGACATCGACGCGCCTGCGTGGCCGCCGGCGGGCGTGGAATCCGCCGATGAGGGCGTGATACGGGAAGGCGATCCCGGTGACTTCTACATGAAGGTCATCGCCAAGAAGTTCCGGGGAGTATGGCACTACGGCGTGATAACCGGCGTCGTTACCGAGTGGGTGTTGGAGGACTACGGCGGGGCGACCCAGTGGCGCGCTGTTTTCGAGGACGGTGACATTGTGGACCTTCTGCGTTGAGAGGTGATTGGGCCCGGCCTGTGTGCTGGTGGCACTACTCACCTGCGGTTGTATGGAATCACACGCACCCGCCCGGTCGGCGTGGCAGGTTGTGGAGGCTATGGCGGCTGCCCAGGAGCACCCCCCTGTGGATGCGGACGGGGAGGCTCGCTTGGCAACCGTCCCTGAAGGCGATGACCTTTTCGCGCAGCAGATCAACCGCATGAAGGCGCATCGCCTCTACCGGGAGCCCAACCCCAACAAGAAGCCCCCCCCCCCTCTTGCTTCCTCCTCCGCCACGTGCACCCATACCCACACCCACACACACACACACACTCACACTCGCATTCACAGCGACCCACCCACACACACAGGGGTACATGGCCCCAGACGACGTTGGCCCTGGCGCAGTGGAGACGCCCATCCGGGAGCGCATCCGCTGCGTGGGAGGACGCGGTGGACTTCAAGGACCATTTGGAGAAGCTGCTGGACGACGTCCGACGTACGGTGCAGGGCTCGCACTCGTATGCACCCATACTCGCGGGGTGGGGTGCGGTCCTGCCGGGCTGGACCCCCAGCGGTGGCGCTGGGGGGCTCCTGGCCTACAAGGCGGCGTCGCTTCGCAACGGCGACAAGCCCCGGCTTCACCGGGGGGGGGGGGGGGGGGGGGGGGAAGACGGGGAGACGTCGAGAGACAACTCCTTTGTGTACAAGATGTTGAAGCAAGTCCCCGACGCCGACCCACCCCCCTACACCACCGAGGGGATGGAGAGCGAGGAGGAGCTGCCAAGAAACATGCTGGCGGAGCGGGAAGACGCCAAGTACACCACCATGGTCGCGCGAGCTCAACACTTCTACCTTGCCACGCCAACGCCCCCGCCAGGGGCTGACTCGGACGACAGCCGTGCCAGCGCGCGGCCCATTCGGGCTGCATTGTGTACGGTGTGGACGCCGGAACGAGCCCACACTGCCGTGGGCTTGGACTTGTGGAGAGTGCCGGGCGGCGGCGGTGGTTCCGGCGGGGAGGAGGCCCTTGTCTTACTAGATGGTCCGGGCATCCGCTAGACATGCCGACATGTCCTCCGCGAAGGCTGCCGACTTGGGCGTCGACGCCGGGGAGCTGCTGGTGGCGGGGATCCACGCGAGGTCGCAGGACGGTGCGCGAGGGGGGGGGGGGGGGGGGGGGGGGGGGGGCAGCGGCTGTGGGATAGGCGGGGCAGCGGTTGCTACCGAGTGAGGCTTAGCATCGTTTGCAATAGCAACGCAGCCTGTCCGGTTGCATAGTGTGACGCCGCCTGGATGTAACCCGGCAGTACGCGCAAAGTGCAAGTGTTACACGCCCGTGTGCCCCACCCAATAACATTGCGCCCGACCTCACTGACGGCATGTCTCGCTCTCCTTCATCTCCCGGGCCGTCCGCCGCCTCACCCTGCGCACCCTACCAGCCGCGCGCGCCTTCTCGGAAGCCTCACACACGGCGGCGCGAGTCGCGTCGTGGAACGCGTCCCTGACATGGCGGAACTCCGCCCTCACCGCGGCCGTGGTCGGGCAGGGGACTGCCCGCTGATGGGTCGCCATGCATGGGTACTTGGGGCCGCACAAAGCCGGGGTGCCGTCGCAGCAACACTCCCAGTCCGTTCGTTGGCCGCAGTACACGCATGACGGGCGTCCGGCCAGGACACGCACATGATAGTGCATGTGGCCGCCTCCTGCCATTGCTCGTAGTGCTCCGGTCAACATCGCGACGAGCAAGTCGGCATGTCCCGCAGGTGGCTGCGGGGCGGGTGGCGCGAGCGCAGCCTCGCTCGCCTCGACAACCCCCTCAGCCCTATCAGTCGCCTCGACCACGGCCTCCTCCGCCTTCTGACGCGGCGCATCAGGCGCATCATCGTCGCATGGCAGGGCGTCCCCCCCCGCAACGGCGCCGTCGGCGGTGGCCGACGCCGTCGTGGCGGGGTGTTGTGAGGAGGTGGCCCTAGACATAGATGGGCCGGCACCGCCAGGTGTTGCTCCACATGCGGTGCGGTTGCGGTTGCGGTGCGGTTCCTGACGCGACAGCTCCGTCGCACAGGTACCGGCGCCGGCACCCCACGCCTGCTGCGCTTACCACCAACCGGCAAGTTTCCTTTGGGAGGCGGTTCATCCGCGTCGGAGGTGAGCGACGGTGCCGGTGTGGGTGTGGATACTGCCCGGCCATTAGGGCTCCCGCCGCCTGCCGCTCCGCCGACCCACGCCGCGGCGTGTGCCGCGCCCCGCATAGTCGCCTCGAATATATTATACATGACGCGGGGACGGGGGACGGGGGGGGGGGGGGGGGGGGGGGGGGGGGATTCGTGCGTTTCGTATGTCGGCGGAACGGCGTGCGAAGCTGCGGCTGGCGAAGGTGGTGGAAGTAAGCGTTGCGGCGTCGGCGGCGTATTACCGTGCGTGCATGCGTGCGCAACCTGGCGGCAGCAAGCGCCGGACTCGGCGTGTGCCGGCGGCAGAGCTGCGAAGCCATGGACACGGTACGGGATGCCAAGTCTGGCTAAGCAACTGCCGAGGCTGGCGGCTTAACCCCCATGTCCGGCGGTTGAGGGACGGGAAGTGCGTAGAAGTTGATCGGCAAAGCGGGCATATAAGCCTGGCTGTGATAGGTTCCTATTAAGTAATGGCGGTTTGTGCTAATTAATTCGTAGGGGTGGACCGTGCAACGCAGGTAGGGGGCGGTATAAATGAGGCCGGGCACATATACTGCTCCACGAAACGACACTGTCACACGTGTAGTTGAATAGCCCCCCCCCCCCCCCCCCCCCCCCCCCCCCCCCCCCGCCCCTCGCCGGGTCGGCCCGCCGGGTCGGCCCGCCGACCCGCCACGGCATGTAATATCTGTCATGCATCGCCGGGGTATGTGTGAGTGGATGCCCCGCTTCCACCCCCCCCCCCCCCCATTTACACTTGTGCACTCATTAAGTTTGGGCTGGTCTCGGAGCAGTACATGTACGTATGTATATACATACAATGGAACGTAGGACTTGCGCGGAAAGAGGCGTGGCTGGCGGAGTGCATTGGGGATGCGTAGAGTAGCGTGTTTGTGAGATTCGGGGTGCATCGGACGCCGGATGCCCATCCACCCGGCGTAAAAGACGCGTACGTAATATTCACACTATATTCAAACGCAAATGTGTGAAAACCGGACATTCCGTGCCGGATGGATGGGAATACGGCGTCTGATGCAGCCAAAACCCCAGCAACACGCTATTCTATGCACCGCCAATGCACTTCGCCAGCACCGCCTCATTCTCTGTCGATTTCGAAAACGCCTTCACATTATCCACCGATAATTGCAATTGCCGCCGTGTAATGTTGTCCCGATGTGCGCACACAACAACACTTACTACCGGTTCCCACGCGGATGGCGGCGGGGCTTGCGGAGTGCACTGGCGGTGCACAGACTAGCGTGCTGCAAATAATTGGGGTGCATCGGACGCCGGATGCCCATCCACCCGGCGTAAAAGACGCGTAATATTCACACTATATTCACACACAAATGTGTGAAAACCGGACATTCCGTGCCGGGTGGATGGGAATACGGCGTCTGATGCAGCCAAAACCCCAGCAACACGCTATTCTATGCACCGCCAATGCACTCCATCCGCAACCCCCGCCTCATTCCCAGTCGTACGTGCTTGTGCACACGCACGGAATGCTTGCACTGCTCCGAAACCACTGTCACATACCCCGCTCATTGGGTACCGATTGCGGCGCATGCACGGCTAGATATTTGTTTACATAAACCGGGGGGGGCGGGAGGGGGGGGGGGGGGGGGGGGGGGGACAGTGTCCCGCTACTCACCCTGCATTGGATTAGGGCGACGATTGCAAACAAGACGAGGAGGCGCGAATGAACTGCTCCGAAACCACGCGATGTGCCCGGTGACCTCCATATCCAGCACGTCCACCGATGCAAGTAATAAGGACAGGACCCCCCCCCCCCCCCCGGCAAAGTGGAGGAAGTGTAGGAGTACAACCGGAGCATGACGTGATCCATTGTCGCTTATTTACAAGCACGGGCGGTGCTGCCAGACCCGATCGTCTACGGCGGGATGGAGGCGGCAGCGGCAGCAGCAGGAGCCGCAGCCTCAACAATAAGCCGCAGCTCCTTCGCTCTGGCATGGATGCTGGCGTAGTAGTCCTCGTCACTGTACAAATGGTTTGGCAACACAGCATGATCCCCAAAGTGGGCCACATACTGCGCCGCCAACTCGTGATTGCGTTTCTCCGCAGCATCACCGCGGGGGGTGATGTGTGGGTAGAGTGCCTCGTTGTAGGCTGCCAGGAGCGGCGTGTACTGGGTAGGGTCGTCCGCACGGCCGCGGCCAGGCAGTCCCAGAAGGTGCCCCCGCCCGTACAAGCGGACATTGCCACGCCCGTGACACTTGGGACATGGGTTACCGCTGGGCAACTCAACTGGGGCGCCCACAGGCCCGCGGTGCGTCGTGTCCGACCCAAAATGTACCCATGGTATTGTTCCATGTAGGGCATGTCCTCCTCGGGGACACCCATGCCACGCTCCAAGTCCTCCAGGGGCTGCATCAAGCTGATGAAGTCGGCAGCTCCCGGATCTGTCTCCGCCCGCGTCCTCTCCGTAAGGCAGTGATGCTCGTGGCCCTTTTCATGTCAACACATGGATGTCACTCAGTCCCCGCCCCCGCCCCCGCCCCCGCCACCGGCCTGGGCGGGGGGGGGGGGGGGGGGGGGGGCGCACCGGGTACCGAATGTGCTTCACGGCATCTGTGAAGCTCACTTCTGGCCCGCGGTACACCTCAGTGGGGCGGCAGTGGCACGTGCATGCAAGGATGGCCTGCATATTTGGAGCCTGCCCATCAATGTAGGTGATCTGAGCGGGGGCATCCGCCGGGATGAACAACAACGCGATCACCGGCCACGACCAAAACCCTGGTGCTAGCTCGCCGGCCTTCTCGGCACCAGCCACGAAAGCGCGCCGCAATTCCAGCAAGGCGGCAAACAAGGCCTTCCTGCAAGGCACACGCTCAGAATAAGCGACGCACGAGTCAGGGGTTGAAGGGGGCGGGGTGGGGGGGGGGCGTACCTCTTCATCTGCCTCTGCTTTTTGCCGACTTAGGTCTCAAGCGCACTCCTTGCCCAATGCCACAGCTTCCACGGGTCGACTTTGCCCTCCTTTTCCCCGTCATACGGCTTCACCTGCGTGTGGTCTGCAACGTCCAGGTCTTCCGGGGGCAGGATGACATGTTGGTGTCAGGGGCACACATACCATGCTCAACACCATGCTCATAACCACGACGTTTGTACTCCCTTCCGCTCAGCCGCGTCCTTCGCTGAAACCAACCAGGTCTTGTGCGATGTGCGACAACAAACCCACCTCTAGCAGCCCGGGAGCGTTCAGATCCGGGTATGGCGTCGGGACCTCATTAGGGAACCTTCTCAACAAGGCATGCGCGGCGTCTTGTCCGAGAAGCCTCCACAGCTCCAGGTGTACGGGGTCATAGGTACCACCATCATGTAGCCACCGCTCGAGGTAGGCTTGCAACCTCGTCGTCGCATCTTTATCAGCGAGGAGCTCGGGGATTTGACATTGTTTGACATGGCGGCAGGTTTAAAGGGGGGGGTGCCCACGCACGGGGATTTGCGGCGCTGGGTGGAGCGGCGGACACTCACCCGCTCCGCCCCTACATGTCGTGCACATCTTCGTGCACATCGGTGCACACCGCCGCACACCGCCGCACAACGCTGCGCACATCCGCGCACATTCGTCGCGCACATATACTCGCACCCTACCGCATATATTATCCCGGATTCACTCGCCGTATCCATTACGCCGTGCTACTTCAACAATAAACATTGCGAAATTACGCCGACACAATGCCGCACCGACTAGCTCTTGACAATACGTGCATATAAATAGTAGTGGCGCGCTGCTCCTCGCCTCCGATGTGTCGTTGACTGCTGCGGAAGGCGGTCGTCGACTGGGTGTTAGTTTCTCCACCTCAGCCCCCCCCCCCCCCCTTCACCGCTCACAGCGCAATGGCAGACCTCGTCTCCCGGGCAAAAGTGGGCGGCGAGCCTTGTTGTCTCGCGTGTCCGCGCCGCCGGCATCGAGGAGGACGAGAAAGACATGAGGAAACGCGTGACAAGGTGGGCGCGCAACAAAACACTCCACCCTCCACATTAGCACGCACCCACTCGTGGCTAACTTGTGCCGCGCGCAGGTTCGTCCGGGAGCGCCGTAAGGCCCACCTCAACGCCAAGGCTTCCACAGTGCCAGCGGCGCAACTCGTGGTGGCCGAGGAGGCCGCATCCTCAGCCGCTTAAAGGCGAAACGATTGTGGCTTGTTGTGGGCGTCTGGGCACAGGGGGCGTCCCGACGCCAAGGTAAGGAAGCTCATGGCGGCGTCGTCGACGGCACAGCCTCCCGGGGTGGTGAAGACACTGACGAATGACAAGAAGCGGAAGAGGCCAGTGAAGAAGCGCCGAGGTAAGAAAGTGACGGTCGCGGAGTCGGAGGCGGAGGCGGAGGCGGAGGCAGCGAGATCGTGCGTCGAAGCGGAGGGTCCCCCGGGCACGCAAGAACAAGAACAAGCAGTAGCCCCCGCCCCCTTACCCCCTTACCCCTTACCCTTACCCGCCCGCCCCCCCCCCCCCCCCCGCCCCCCGCCACATGCCCCGACGGCAGCTGTCGCGAATATTGTAATTCAAACATTCTTCGGCAAACCGCTGCCTGTCCCCCCCCCCCCTCGCAAATATTTATGTAACGTGAGCACTCTTTGGCAAAACATGGCAGCCAAACCGCCCGGCTGATGACCTTTGATCGGACGGCTGGCATGCCCGTTCAGCAGTAATAGCTATAATGTACACAAAATTCCCCACATTTACCAAATACGTACGGCTGCGATTCGCGCTCCCATGTACTACTAGTCGTAGTTATCCACAGGACGATTCGTCATTGCGCCCGGGTTCGTACTAGATACCCGGTACCGGCTTAGTAAATAAATCGCGTACTACCCGGTACTACACGGACAACCTCGTACCTTATACGTCAGTGCCATGTAGCGCGTCACCGCGCTAGTACGACTACCACAATGATTACAAAAAGGGTTTATCGCCCGCAATAACGCCGGATGTACTCGCACGTAACTGGATGGACATGCCGCCACCAGCAGCAGCCTTCACGGATAAATAATAGTCGCTAGTAGTAGTGCTTCGTCACCCGTATGTCACATCTCGTTCTCACAGTGGCCGCCGCCGCTGCCGCCGCCATAATCATCGCTGCCACCGCCCTTCGCCGCTGCCGCCGCCGCCTCTAGCTCCTCGCCCGTCCCACCCAGCTTGTAGAACTCTTGCCACTTGGTGCCAATCTGGTCCAGCAGCAGTGACTCGAGTTCCTCCCGCCGCTTCCTGATATATAAGTCGATGATGTCCTTTGTCACGTCTGCACCCTTCCGCCAGATAAGCGAAGGCCGGTAGGGCGGTTCCGCCGAGCCCGCTGCGGCTCGTCGATGTCGCTCGCCCCGCTGCTCTCGTCGCCGGTTTCAGCCGCCTCCTCCTCCTCCTCGTCGTCGTCCTCCACCTCCATCTTGCGCTTGAGGAAGTTGTACTTGGTGTGGTAGAGCTTGCTTGCCGCATCCCGTGCTTTCTCCCGGTATTGTGCAGCAGCAGCCTCGGCAGCAGCAAGCCGGGACCGCAGCTCCCGCTCTATCACCGCTCGATGCCCCTCCCCCGCATCCTTTTGCTCTGCCGCTTCCGCGATTAGCCTCCCGACCGTGTCGGTCAGCGTGTCGCGCGCTCCGAACGCTCCGAACGTGACAGCAGTCGCGAGCTGTGTCACGGTGCGCTGCCGGGTTGTGTCTCCTGTTGCAGTCGCGGGCGGCTGTGGCATGCCGCCAGACCCTCATGGCACGAGCCCACCCGGGGCCGCCTCCTCAGCCGCCGCGGCCGTCGCTCCATAGCAGCCGTGCTTAGGGGTGGTGGAAGCTGTGTTGTGAATCGAGAAGGGCGACACTTCGCTTTGTTACATGTGGCATGCCGCGTGGCGGCTGTGGGTGCGCGCGCAAAATGTATGCGGGTAAACGTGATCACGCACGTAGCTGCCAGGCCGCCTGAGCCCAACCCCTTTGCCCGTCCTGCCCACGGTACGAGAGCAGCCCTGGGGCAGCTCGAGCGTGTGTTATGAGGCGGAACGAGTGAGCATAGGGGCGAGTGTTACAGACGTCCGCGCGCTTGAAAAGTACGGGTATTTGCCGATTACGTACGCTATGGTGGTCAACGCGCCACCCATCTACCTACGCCTACCGAAGGCCTTTATACCCATATCGTAGCGATAGAGATAAACCAATATGGGTCGATTCGCCTGCCTGTAGGTACACCGGGAGCCGAGGGAGTGACGGGTAGCTGTGAGAATCTTTAAAATTTAGCGGAAATACGGTTAATGGGCGGAAGTGAGACACGGGTTGAATCGCATGATTCTTCACCCGTCCCTCACAAAACCCAACACGACTCGGCCCAATCTCATTCCTAAATAAGGGGATTGTGTGGTGGTCTAGAAGTCCCCGTTCATGTCGTGTGAATTGATAGTGGCCGATTCGGGGCGGTGGGATGGAGGGGGTCCCTTTACGGGTACATGAGACACCGTACGTGCGCTACATCGCCGATCTTATACACCGTGCGGGTGCGCCGTGGGGGCCGCTAAAATTAACCCCGTGCGACCTTGGCCTTGCGTCGGCTTGTCCGACGAGATCCGCCTGCAATTGGAAAGGGGGTGTGTACGACTCGGACAAGGGTAGCCTACTAGCGAAGGCTGTTCCAAATAATATCATGTTCTCGTACCTCGGTAGTACGACCCGCGACCGACCTGCAGAGTTCCCCAACATATTTTGTTGATGCGGTGCTATCCATTGTACCCCAAACCCATAGCACTGACCGTAGCATGCACGTTTTCAGCACACAAAGTCGGATCTTGATCAAATTTCATCATCGGGGCAAACGGCAAGTGCCCATGATAGGTTGCTGATGAGCGAACTTAACTTTGCGCAAAACCATTGCCAGCTGCTTGCCCGGCTCCTCTGCTTTCTTGCTTTCACTAGTCTACCGGACCACCTCGTAATTAGTCTGCAGTACTCTAGATGACCCACATGTAGACGGCGGGCCCTCGGGAGGGGGGGGATCCCTGGACACCGGCGCCGACCACTTTATCCAGGCAATATGGTCGTCGGCGCGTGGGGTAGGGGCTGTTACCAAGCCCAGGCGTCGTGGCCTAGGGCCGTCGCTGCAACGGTCTATCCTACGTGCGATTAATCGTCGGCGCATGGCCTTTATGGCGTGCCGGGGGACTAGGGGCCCTCGGGATGCCGCTCTAGCAACGGCGCATTATGTTGCTGCACGGCATAGGGTCCGCACACTAGTACGTAATAACCGCCGCCGCCAGAGAGAGCGGGCCTTGCAAAAAGTGGTTCAGGATTGTAAGAAGGGTGGTGGGAGACGGGACGTCTGTAAGCGGGCGCGCTCTCTCCGTAAGGGCAAGGGCTCATTCGAGGGCGCGAACGAACCGCCAATACGCGATCCGGTATCGGGGTTACTTCATACCGAGCCGGACGAAATCAATGCGTGTTGGACGCGGCATTATCGGGAGCTGGTGCGTGACCCCCACCCCCTGGCACAACGGGTTACGATATACCGTGCGGCGTGGGAACACCGCCACGGTACATCGCCACCCATTGCCCCCGCACTAAAAGGGATTAATGGGCATATAACATGGGAGGAACTAGTCAAGGCTCGTAGGCGCTTAAAAAATATTAAGGCCCAGGGGCAGAATGAGATTAAAATGATTGCGGAGGCTTTAAAATGATTGGCGATATACGCCCCAAATAGCCATTTTTTGCAAGGCATTGCTGGCCTTAATTAACGGGACTAAGAACTACATCCCCCAGCAGTGGCGTAGCTCGGCCATAGTATCGGTGCCCAAGAAAGGCGACGCGACCGTAATGGACAATTATAGGGGTATTTCGATTATGGGTGCTGCTATGAAACTGCTTATGACCAACGCTTAAAAGACGTCTGCCAAGCTTAAGGGATAATCCGCCGTTGGCAAGCGGGTTTTATGTGAAATGAGGAGGGCCCCATGCAAGTCGCCAGCTTGTTCAATATCGCGGCTCGTCGCCAAGCGGCAGGTCTACCCACGTACGCGGATTTTATTGACTTTAGGAAGGCATATGACACCGTACCTCATGAGCTTTTATTCCTAAAACTTCAAGCCATAGGAGTCTCGGGTCATATGCTTACCTTCATTAAAACTTTATACAGAGATAGTATGGTACGGGTCAAGACATGTGTGGCCCCGGGAACACTATCAGACCCCATACCCATAGAGCGTGGCCTCCGATAGGGATGCCCCTCTTCCCCCATCCTATTTATAACATATTTATTAACGTTATATTCGATGGCGGGGTTGAACATCTAGGGTGTGATGTACCAGGGTGCACCGACACATTAGCGGCAGGGCAACCACTAAGGGTGCCAGGTCAGTTATACGCGGACGACGTTGTTGGTATCACAGGCTCGTTCGATAACCCGCATGCCATGTTCGCCCACTTCTCGCAGTGGGCGGATGACCAGTTAGTGGGGTTTGGGGTACTTTAGTGTGGGGTGATGGCATTAGGCCGATATTACGACGAGACCGCGGTATTCGAACAAGCTGCCCTATAGCAGCTTGGGGGGGAACGGGTACCGGTTGTACATGAATATAGGTATTTGGGTACGGTCATTAAGTCGGATTTAGGTATGCAACACATAGTAGACGACCGGATTAAGAAGGGTAAGCGCGCCACTGAGGCGCTCGATTCGGTAATAGTCGGTGGACGGGACAAAATTCCTAGTAATGTGTGTGTGTCTGTCCTTTAAGCCCGCGTACTGCCGGTTTTAACTTACGGGTGTGGAGTATGGGACATGGATAGAACTAGCGGCGCGCGAATAAATTGCAAACCGTACTCAATCAGTGCTTGCGGTGCCTCATTGGGGTGGGTAAAAACTCCCCTGGGGTGGCCACTGCACCGATGATGCGGGAGTTGGATATTGCGCCCATAGAGGCTACGGCCGCTGCGGCGCGGGCTCGGGCGTCCCTTAAAGCATCCGACTTGAATACATGCATAACCCATTTAGTAGATCAGCCGAGTCGGGCGCGCCCTAACACGTGGACGTCGGGGACTGTGCGGTGGTTAGATCGACTAGCTAGGGCGAACGTAGGGCTAGCTGAGGGGGCGCACCTTCCACTTGAGTGGAGGTCACTAGCTGCGCGCGATGCCGCTAAACTAGTAAAGGCATCGGTGTGGGCGCGTTACGCATCGTCGGCATCGTTAGCATATACATATAAACCTGGGGTATATATGTCTACGCGTCTTATCCGTCAAACTCGTTGCCACAGTACGGTGTGGGTGTCCCCGCGGGGGTTTTGGCAGGGCTGCACATTATGATACAGTTACGCACCCGAGTATTTCCCACTGCCCGCCGATTGGCCCGGATTGCCATGCCTGAGCGGTTCCTGGAACACTGCCCTGCATGTGGCGGTGAATCTGAGACTATCGAACATATGTTGGTGGAGTGCCCGCGGTGGGGGTATCACCGTCATAATTTTGGGTTGCTAGTTCCGGAATTCAGGGATTTTATTAGTAGTCAGGTTACTGCGTCAACACCCGAGGACTTAACTGCCTTTATTTTGGGCGAGGTCCCCCCTCCCTTCACGGCGCCCCGGATTTTACAGCTAGCTGGGAAAAGCTCGTAGCTGGGAAAATTTTCTAGCTACGGCGTCGGGCCCTCCCTCACATTACCGTCTTTGTTGCACATGTATCGCACTCCCAAAATGCTTTGCTCCGCGGGTTGGGGCTTGCCCCAATTCGCATTACTCGAATGGGCCGACGCCCAAACGGGTATAGGGCGGACCTTTTGTGGTCAGTGCCGGGTATTTTCATGGCAGTGTTTTAGACAGTGATCCAATAGTGTTGGAAATTCCGTAACTTGCCTCCAATAAGTCTTGCAGAATGCTTCGGCAATTTGCTTGATGACTATAACGGACCGTCGCCTACCCAAGGCTTTCCGTAACTGGATTGCTGCCAAACGGCCGTCGTAGAGACGTTGCAAGGGTTCCACGGCCAATCTTGTCCCGGGGGCCAAAAAAACCCTGTATTTATCTCGTCGTTATCTCGCTTGTCTAATGAGACTCGTGTGTAGTCATTCCGTGACATACTCGTAATAAACGCCGTCGCCGCGACACAACATCCGCGGTAAACTATTTTGCTTTTGGCTCTAGAAGCCCGACAATCTCGCGTCTTGATGCTCTATATCGCTGCGCGATAATAACGCAATGGCGCGCGGCAATGAGCGGCGAGGCGCGGCAGTGGGCGGGCGGAATCAAATATTTACATCCGGTTTCGGCCGGGTTTACCACGACTGGTCGTGCCACAGCGAGCATGCTGCTCGCGGGTGGTGGAAGTGGCTACTGCCATGGCGGCCTGGCGGCTGGCCCACGACCCAAACGGCCCTCCGCCCGACCAACACCCCGCCCCGGCCCCGGGCCGGCACTCTCGCCGCCAGATTGACGGGTTGCTTGGCCTTCCTGGATGTCGGCTCCAGGCTACTACCCTTGTAGACGTTGTCGCCAGGGATGACGAAGGCTTGCGTGGCGGCCTCGTTCTTGACTGCGTTGGTGTTGTGCTTGACGATACCGCCCACCTTCTTCTGATTCTGCTTCAGCACACCCACAAAACCGTGGAGCTCTGGCGACGCGGCGGTGCCCACCGGCGGCAGCACCACGACCCGGTTCACCGCGGCCGGGCATAGCGTAGCGGACGAGCGTTGAACACTCGATTCGATCGGCTTACCGCCAAGCATAGGGACTTTGCGGGGATCTGACACAACAACTGCGAAAGTCAGCAGTATCCGTATTGATTGCTTTGCGCGACGGGGGCTGTGTAATCGCACAAGTGCGAAAACAAACGCGGCTCACGTGCGGCTTCCGAGTGCGGCGTCACCCCGCAGACCTCCTCCTCGTCCTTGAGCACCACGTTAGAAGGGGGGCACTCGCCAGCTTGGTAGTACTTCCCGAGCTCGACATGCTTCCATGCCTCTGCAAGGTTGCGGGCTTTGATTCGCGAGTCAGTCCTCTCTCGGCAATGGTCCCTTCTTCCTACCTTGGGCGTCCTTGCCCACATCCCGGAAGTAGTGCCGAGCGACATAGCTCCTGGCGTTCCCATGCTTCGTGGGTAGCACAAGGTGCACCGTCAGCACAATCCCCAAGGATGGTCGCAATGGGGTGGGGAGGAAGCAAGGGGAGGGGTGTACTCTAGCACGAACGCGGCAATGACGGTCTCCTTGGCGTAGCGTGGTTTTCGGCTGTGTAGCCGGCACGGAAGTTGAAGGTAGCGTAGCACATCCGCTCGGTGTACGGGGGCATCGTCTATGCGTGTCGTACAACACGCATAGAAGAAGTCCTCGTGAAGAAGGCGTCGCACGCGCGGCAGCGGAATTTCTTGGTCACCGGTACTACCGGAATCCCCTCGGCAGCCGTCCAGCCCCCCTTGCCCTGAGAAATACGGCGCTTTGAGTTGCTACGCCCCATGTCACACCTCTACTCGGCGCTGCGGCGGGGGGTGGTAGGGGCTAGTGACAGGCGCTCCATCTGTTGCATGCGATGCATGATAAAGTGTCCGCGCGACTGCAACTAGCCGCGCAAGCAAAGCTTTAGACATACAGTACCGTTGGCGTTGCGTCGTCACGGAGCTTTTGAGGCGTTAGAGTAAAATGTGACAAAACCCGGAGATAATACGTGTGCACACACGAGGCGCAATGTGGGTCCAATGTATTATATGGGGATGGCACAACACGGTAGGAGGTAGCATTACGGAATGCGGGCGAGCGGGGCACGTCATTGTGACTGTTAAGCCTAGCAATAAAATTGCGATTACACGGTAGATACGGGGATGATTACGTGCCCATTCCATGGGGAAATCGCGATTAAGGGCCATTACGGTGTAATTAACAGACAGTCCGGGAGGCTAGTGTTTCATGTATCTGAGCCACCGTTTGTTGTTGTAGTGGTCTGAGACAAGGAGAGCGTACCGTAGGACATCAGGCGAGGACACTCGCAGTGGACTCCAAAGATAGACAGAAAATTCTGAAGTGGACCATCATGTGGTTTAGCTGGTTGGCTGTTTTGAGGTGCCGTGCCGCACATGCCTTATTGAGTAGACAGTCATGAAAGAATTGACTGCGCATGTTACTTGGAAAAACTAGGCATGCCGGTAGTGACACCGTGGCCATGTTGCATCTGAATAACAACCATGCGTAAGTGACCGAGTCTCTCGTGCCACAGTTCCGCCTCTGCTTTGGCTTCAAATAGCATGCATCGTCACAGGGTCACCATTTCTTACATTGGTACCGGTGCTAGCTGCATTGACATCACTAGCATCGTCACTAGTGCTGGAATCTGAGGCTTTTGTCACTGATGCAGCAACAACAACTGTCCCACTCCCTGCCTCCTGGTCGAGAAAGCGCTCCTCTATGTTTGGTAGGGTGTAGAGACCATTGCCCGCCTTCATGCCTACCATTCATGCATTTAAAATCGCCCTACCATAATCCTTAGATCATGGACAGATGAGGTCACAGCCAAGATGGCGACGCATCCACGTGTGTTCGAGTAGTCTGCCACAGCAACTCTTGGATAATAGAGCAAGAGTGTTTTGTGTGGTAATTACTAAATAATGCCAACCTCGACATGTGGTAAGGGGAAAGGACACTTTAACAACACCAAAGCCCCCTATTGGCACATCCACCCATCTCATTGTGCCCGAACTGTTTAGCTTCTTGGATGTTGGATGAACTAAGAGCAATATCCGTTGCAGTTCTCATCCATATTGCAGCCACCATCCATAATTCCCCAACGACCATGTCGTGGTGACGCAGAATAACCCTATGCCATGAGAGCGGTGGGTTAAGTTGCCACAGGTTCAGTACTACTATTGGAAAGCTGATTATCTTCCCCCACTGAATCACTACCGACAATAGTCCCATATGCACTAGGGGTTTGTACCTTGTCGAGGTCTGATCCCTCAATCGGATCGTCCTCGTTAGATGTGTGCTGGCCGAGTCATGGGTGAGTCACGGTGGCGAGATAAGCCCTTGCGCCACATCTGGTGGGAGATTTCGACTTGCTGTTAAGGATACGCTTTCTTTTGTTCCATGTCAATTGCTTGGCATCCGAGGCCTTGTAGTGGGGACATTGGTGGTTCTCGAAACCAAACGAGGGGCATCTACAAGCAAAGGGACTAACACGTTTCTGCAACTTGTTTGCCAAAAATGCATGCTTTAGGTTAAGCTGGCTCCACGGTCGGACGCGAACCCGATCGTTGTCGACCCGTGTGATCATAGCCGGAATTGTCGATCTAAAATAGCAGTTGCTCTTCGACTATGCGAGACTCGAGCAAAGCCCGAACGCCATCGGGACCGGTGAAGTATTTTACGTTTTGCAAATGCCTAATATTGCATTATCACTCGGTAGACAACACCCGAGCAGTACAATCCCCAAAAAGTGATGGGTTTAACAGTGCTGCCCGGGTGGTATCAAATATGCAACCGACTTCTTGACCTTGCGCCAGAGTTGGCGCTTGCCTTGGATAAAATGCCCGACGACTCTTTGACCTGCATTCGGATCGTACTAGTCGGTAAGTCGACTTCCAATGTCAATGCTGCGAGCAACCGACTGGTTGTCCAACTTGTAGTGCGGAGCTTGCCACGTTAGAGCTCCTCGGTTAGGTTTCAGTCACATCGACTAGGTTTAATGGATCCATGCCATGCTTAGACAAGCTCATGCTCAACATGAGCAGGTTGGAGAGCTAATCTTGTCTATATTACAGTACACCATCGACTACAGTACACCATTGACTTCGTGATGTCCTGACGAGAGAGTAGCATGTAACCTAACTTCGGTGCTGTGTGTATGCCGAACTATAGCTGATGTCACGAGATCGCGAGTGGTGTCCAAGGGGACATCGGCAAGGTCTTCGTCAGCTCATGGAACTCCCGTTCCTCGTGAGAGAGTACTGATGTGTCACCTCAGGCTCGCCGTACCGACTCAACCTGGGCGATGTGAGAGTATGTATGACGATCGCTATCTCCGGACTCCGGTGGTCGAATGAACTCGGCGACGAGGTGTTGTAGGTGTGTCCAGTTTGGACTCGAGCTGACCGCATTTGTCGTCGACACATGGTCGATGCCACTAAACTAAACTAAACTAAACTAAACTAAACTAAACTAAACTAAACTAAACTAAACTAAACTAAACTAAACTAAACTAAACTAAACTAAACTAAACTAAACTAAACTAAACTAAACTAAACTAAACTAAACTAAACTCAACTCAACTCAACTCAACTCAACTCAACTAAACTCAACTCAACTCAACTCAACTCAACTCAACTCAACTCAACTCAACTCAACTCAACTCAACTCAACTCAACTCAACTCAACTCAACTCAACTCAACTCAACTCAACTCAACTAAACTAAACTAAACTAAACTAAACTAAACTAAACTAAACTAAACTCAACTCAACTCAACTCAACTCAACTCAACTCAACTCAACTCAACTCAACTCAACTCAACTCAACTCAACTCGACTCAACTCGACTCAACTCGACTCAACTCAACTAAACTACACTAAACTCAACTCAACTCAACTCAACTCAACTCAACTCAACTCAACTCAACTCAACTAAACTAAACTAAACTAAACTAAACTAAACTAAACTAAACTCAACTCAACTCAACTCAACTCAACTCAACTCAACTCAACTCAACTCAACTCAACTCAACTCAACTCAACTAAACTAAACTAAACTAAACTCAACTCAACTCAACTCAACTCAACTCAACTCAACTCAACTCAACTCAACTCAACTCAACTCAACTCAACTCAACTCAACTCAACTCAACTCAACTCAACTTAACTAAACTAACCTAAACTAAACTAACCTAACCTAAACTTACCTAAACTAACCTAACATAACCTAATCTTAACTTAACTTAACTTAACTTAACTTAACTTAACTTAACTTAACTTAACTTAACTTAATTAAACTTAACTTAACTTAACTTAACTTATGGCTGCGGACATACCACCCATATGCCGGCATCTTGACGCATATATGCATCCTCATGCTCTGAATTCAGCGCTTGACTCTCTCGTGCATGATGTGCTGCAAGATGTTGCAAGCCAGTTCCCCCTTGGCAACGAGTCTGCGGACATGCTACCCCCACGACTGCCTATGCCGCCCGCCGCCGGTGGGTGATTCTGCCCCCGCCCACCCCCTCCCGAACATGGTATTGCATGCAAGTCCATCTGGATGCCTGCGTCCTGCCCCTGATTTGAAATTATCAATGCATGTGTATGCTTGCTCTCAGCGAAGCCCGTGGTGTATGTGGCGTGACGGCAGGTGCCGGCGGCCACTTCTTCCCTCCCGGCACCAAGTCCGGCATGCTATCAGCACCGCCGCCTCAGCCAAGCGCCGCATCCGGTGATGCCAAAACTTAACTTAACTTAACTTAACTTAACTTAACTTAACTCTACTTTACTTTACTTTACTTTACTTTACTTTACTTTACTTTACTTCTCCTTGTGTCTCCTCGCCGATGATTATCATTCCGAGTTGAAGTTCCTTTATGCCCGTCAATACGCGATCGACTCCCCCGGGCTGCTCGTCACTGGTAGTGACAACATCACTACGGCCTCCACATCTTCCGCTATGTCCACTGCTCTTCCCACCTGATCTTCCTCCGGTGGTAGTCTGGAGGCGAGGATTTAACACTAGGTGTGTGCATGCCGGGGGTAAAGACGATACCGCCCTCGATTTACCGTCGGACATGTATTGTCGTCGACAGGTAAGTACCTAGGGATAAATGATGCATGTCACCAGTGCAAACATCACTCGTCACAAGCAGTACACGGGATATCGTGAGTGGTGGCCTCTTGGGGACCACACCACCAGACTCTTCTCCTTGCTAGCCAATCTCTCACGGACCGTTTCAGTACGTGGTCGATGCACAGATAGACGATATGTGTGACACCCGGCTCTGACAGAACGGTGGCCATGCGTTGAGGCGTAGTAAGTTGCGGCTGACGTGCACTACATGAAATCCCCCCCCCCCCCCCCCCCCCCCCCAAGTGCTCACACATGCTCCCGGTGGGCACCTACAATGCGACTTGTGTGCAGCTGATCCAAGGCGGCTGTCCCAGGGAAGATAGTAACCATAAATGGAGGTGATGGTAGAAGATGTCGACGACGAAAATAAATAGCGCTAAAAGAAATGAACGCTTCGATACTCCGAGACTCCAGCTCCTAGCTTTGTCTAACGTCGCCGTTGCACGGCGGGCTCTTGTCAACTACACTATCTCCAGAGCAGGGCAAACGCAACGTGTGGAACTAGCCCATAATCTGTCATGCGCATAACCTAATGCATCCTGCCGAGTCGCAAATGGTGGTGCAACAGGTGCCGGAGGCTCTGCTAGGTGAGACCGAAGAAGTGATTACAAGGCTGTCAGCCCCTCATTGATGTGAGCTGAGCAGCCGGAGCTGGAGGGCTACTGGCGTTACTAGCTAGGGGTGCGTATATCACGCGCATAGTCTTGATGCAGCCCTCGTACGCGCGGGCCAGCGCGCGCTACTCGGCAGTGGCTAAGCGCAGTATCATTGTAATATCGAACACACTGACAGTCATACTTCAGTTGTCGGCAATAATGGGGTGTCATTCGTCTATTTGATGTATTCAATGCTCTCATACGGGTGTTAGCCAGCTGCCCATATTGAATGATGCTGGAAGCATGATGTAATAGTTGCAGCTTGCAATGCAGTGGGCACCAGCTAGGTATGCTGAAGTAACTCAGTCATGATCTGTACGAATGTACTAAAATGCACAGTAGTCAGTGCAGAATAAATATCGGCGTGCCACTTCAGGCAGGACCTGAACTGACACATAGCAAAATATGTAGCAATTACATATTACACAGACATTTATGCTACAGTCAAGCAGGAAACTAATGACAATTGTTCAACAAAGGCACAAGCAGAGAATGATACAGCCTTGTTGCAGCAAATCCCATGAGCTTACCTGTGCTGTGATACAGCCTAAGAATCTACAACCCTCCAGCAATTGGAGCGCTGAGAGCATGACATGCAGCAATAGCCAGTAACTAATATTGCTAAAATCACTGGCATTGCAATCACTTTTTTGTTTCCCACCAAACCTTGCAGTCTCTACTGTCACTGGGCAATCACACCTGTTGTTAGTCTGAAACTTCATTAGGTTAGGGCCCCTCTCACTGAGTGATTCCTTCTTCAGACACCTTCTCCGCCACCTGTGATCTGCACACACATTCATTTGCTCACCTGTGAGCTCTGTGCCACCTGTATCACCAACTGCCTTCTTCAACTGTGCTCTACACGACACTCACCTACTCGTCGACTCGACGCAGCTCTCGGCTCGACACAGCTGTCGCAGCCTTGGTCCCCTGTTGGCCTGGCAACATTGCTGCCCACATCAGCTCTCCCCCTGATACCTGCTGCTGCAGTTCTGCCTGCTACAGCTCCAACCAGCTACAGTTACATCTCTCTGTGCTTCAACTAGTTATTTCTATCGTTCCAGCTGCTCAACTCTCCTTTCAGCATGCCTGCCGACGAGGACTCCTCGGTGGTCCCTCTTCGCATCAAAGACTTCAAACAACTGCCTCTTCACAATGCCAAGAAGGCCACTGGCACTTTGGTCTGGTGGCTGCAAGCCAAGGCACAAGTCAGTTCCAAGCCTGGCTTTGATGAGTTCTGGACTACTGATACCAGTCCACAACATCATGCTACCTTCGTGTCTATCCTCAACCAGATCGTTCTGGACAAGCAAGCCAGGACCAAGCGTCTCCGCTTCACCAACAGCACCGACCCCGTGCGTGGTCGTAAAGCGATCGACGCGCTTCCCGCCACCTTTCTACAGCCACCTCGCTCGTGCTCAGACCTGTAATGAGGCGCTATGCATGCGAATGAAGACAACCGAGGACCTCACGGATTACGAGAACCGTCTTAACCTGGTGCGTATGGAGCTGGAGTGCATGGACAAGGCGCCTGATGAGTCAACGCTAATCGTCGCGTTCATCAAGGGACTTCGCGACGAGTTCCGGCGAACCGCTGCGCAGTGTGCTTTTACGGGAGCTGTCACCGCTACCACCCTTGATGCCGCTGTCCAACATGTCAGGGACTCAATGCTTACAATGGACCCGGAGCCCGCTGATCAGCCTACCTCAGCATTTGCAGCCGACGACTCTTCAAGCTGCTGAGCACCAACATGGAGAGCAATGCCCCGCCACCGCCGTCACGCCCACGTGGAGACGTGCCCATCTGCAAGTACTGTGACAAGTGTGGCCACACCATGGACGAGTGTTTCAAGAGGCAGCGCGACATCAAGCGTAGGGAGCGCCCTGGAGCAAGCGGCACTGCTGTTGTTGCTGGCACCAATTCTACTACACCTGCCCCCGAGCCCTCAGCTGGTGGCACCGTTCCATGGGCCATGTT
>VCJN01001162.1:0-33576 GCA_006384855.1 Tetraselmis striata | reverse complement strand
TAAATATATCTATGTATATACGTACATATATATATATACATGTATATGTACGCATATTTATATGTGTGTGTATGTATATATGTATGTGTATATATATGCATACATATATATGCATATATATGTACCGGTATGTATATATAGATGTATATATATGCATGTATGTATGTATGTATGTATGCATGTATGTATCTATGTATCTATGTATATATAGCGACTATACATAGTATATACATAGTTTAGGAAGGAGGCGGGGCTTGGAAACGAAAGAGGCCGCAGCCCGAAAGCTTGAGCGGTAATACACGGTGTGTTCTCTATTATTCACTCGTCGAAACGGGGTTCGCCTAACCGCGCTTAACACGGTACTTGTACTGTATCCGTACTCAATTTTACTGTACGAATACTGTATTCCGTACACCCGCGCCTAACCCTCGCCTATATTCGCTTACAGTCAGCTTATCTCAGCCTATCCGGCGGTGGTCGCGAGTACCCGCGCCGAGCCATGACTGCCATGGCAGTACCCGTACGCTAACGGTACGTGATATGAGTCCCTTGCGCACTTTTCGCCCCTCGAGTACCCGCTACACGGGCGCGCGAGGGCGCTCGGCGCTAGCTAGTCGGCTTGAAGCTGACGCGGCGCGAGTACCGGCTGCACGTACTCCCTGCACATCCCTGCACATCCCTGCACATCCGCTGCACATCGCTGTGCACATCGCTGCACATCCCTGCACATCCGCTGGACATCGTTGCACATCCCTGCACATCCTTGCACATACATCGCTGCACATCCCTGCACGCACATGAAGTACGGGGTCGCCTGACGGTCACCGCCGCTCACCGCTGAACCAAGCGCGGACAGCCGCGCACTCGCATCGCATAATGACCGCCTCGCATGAACAGCAAATCGCCATGCTCGCCCCCCACTGCCACCATGGCCTCCGCCAGCACCTTCCATAACGCTGCCGGCCTGGATGACGCCTCGTGGAAAGGCTTCATGCTGCAGAGTGGGTCGCCCGAGCCCCCGCCTGCCCCGCGCGGCCCGCCCCTGCGCTACTACCTCACGACCGTCAGCGCCGACCGCTCGTCGAATGTTTCTGACGGGGTCAAGCTGAACGGCCCCTTGACCACCGCCCGCCTTCGCAAGGCCAGCAGCACCGCCAACCAGGCTGCGCAAGGGGTGTATGTATTCACTTCCCTAGCGGAGGCGCAAGACGAGACAGATCTGGGCTTCGACGCGGCGTACGTGTGCAGCTGCGATTTGTCACAGCTAGAGGAAGCCGGGTTTCGCGTGGCCGCGTGGCTAGAACGCACCGATCCCACCCGACACGCACCCGATATCGCTAGAGGGAGGGGAAGCTGAGGTCGTTGCCGTGGCGGATTTTGAGTTCCTCCGTTGTTCTCTCGCATCGTCCGTTGAAGCTACAGCGGGTTGGAGGCTGAAAACCCTTCGCCCCGACGCAGCGCCCCAACGATATGGCGCGACGCGAGAGCTGCGCTCGGTGCGTTTTGGCCGTTTCGGCCACCGGCCCGCCGCCTCCGAATTCTGCCGGAAGTGTGGCAAGTCCACCACAGTAGACGGCCTACCAGTGGTAGGCGAGGAGGCGTTGGTCTCGGCGGTGACCGAGGCGATGTACGACCGCGTGAACGGCCACGGCCACCACATGGAGCTGCCAACTGGCTACTCAGTGGGCCCAAGTGATCCAAAGGTATGACCCTTCCTCACTGCCTTCGATGATCCCAAAGTATACGCAATGCGCGAGCTGCATGCGCTGTGCGAGGCGCATTTTATGCACCCGATGGATGATAGCGATGCTCTGCGCGATGTGATGGGCTGGGATTCAGCGCACCAATCCCGCCACCGCTTCCCATAGAGACGGGTGGCTATGTATTCCGGTGGGAGGCGCTGCCGGGCAAGAGCGAGGCAGACAAGCTGGAACAGTAGGCGCTCCGAACTGTGCGCTCAGAGCGTGCGCGTGAGCTGGGTGAGCGCGCTCGGAAGCTGCGCGCTACGGAGTGGCAGGAGCGCATGGAGCGAGAGCAGTGAGCGGGTATCTCAGACAACACCAGCGAAGGCGACTATTCAGCGCCCCGCACATCGGCGCAGTTCTGAAAGCTGCGAGAGCATTGACAGCTGGGATGCGGTAAAGTGCGGGCCATATGAAAAGACGTACTTCATGCAGAGGAGGGCGGGGCGCGAAGCAACGATGGAGGCGGGAGGCGAGGCATTCAACATCGATGAGGGGGGCTCTGAGGGGGGCTGAGGGCAGCGGTGAGCCGAGCAGCTGCCGCTCATGTGACATGGTTGTCTATGGCAAATCCAGTAAGGGCGAGAAGGGGAAGGGACACGCTCACTAGATGTAATTAATGCATTCACATCTTCCTTCGCTTCGTCGCCGCTTTCTCTGCCATCTCTGCCTTCACGGCACACGCCTTTGCCTTGGGCAGGTGGGGCTGTGCACGATGGGCTGGTCCATGCATGTCACGGTGGTGCGCGATCAAGGTGCTGCGCGTCGTGACTTGGCCAGTCCTGGAGAGCATCGCCTTGCCGGACTTGAGCAGGTGCTGGGGCTGTTGGTTGCTGCCGTTGCGGAAGCCCTCCTTGATCTCCATGTTTGCAGTGCTCCATGCACTGAGCACTCAGTGCGTCAAGGTTGCCATGCAGTTCTATCCATCGGGAAATTGCCGTCATGCAACTTCATGCACGGAGTGATGTTCTTTGCTGCCGCGATGTCCATGAAGGCTGCGAAGAATACCTTTGTAGCTGCCCGTAGCTTGCAGGTCAAGGTAACTTATTTCGTTGTCGCTGAGCGCCACCTCAAAAACAGCGCGATGACTTCGCCTCCCGTTGTGTTTGCAGTTGGAGATGCGTGCTATCAACGCCTATGAGCACTGGACTGTGGGAGGGCCCGATCAACACTGTCTTCCAGCATGACTTTGTCTTCCCGCCCAGGATTGTGCATGGCAGACTTGTCACATATACATGGACAGAGGCCATCAGCATTGCCGGCAGGGGGCGGCGGCAAAGGGCCGCTGGTGACGCTGTGCCGAGGCAGATGATCAGGTGATGGGCCACCTGTGTTATATATTATTGCTGAAGCATCTTACATGTTGTTGTTGCTTTCCTGCACTTTGCGCTGATGCTGATAGTGCAGCCCGGCACGGGTGGTGCTCCTACTTGAAGCACTCCCATGCCTACGACATCGCCGCCCTCGATGAGGATGATGGCGGTGTTGATGCCATGCAGTAGTAGCATATACGCAGCAACCGTGGCGTGTGTGAATTGAACATATCCATATGTTGCGGGAGCAGTTGCGTAGTATGGCAGGCGCATGATATGTATAGGCGTCGGGTTGGTCTGGGGTTTCCAAATGTAATGTTAAGTAATACTATCTTACGAAACATGGCCAATCTGCATTATGCTTGCACATGCCTGCTTCACTAAATAATTTTCCTGACACACTCACAACATATTTTTTCTGATACTGACAACATGGGTCAATGTTACGCATGGATGCCGCGGTGCACTGCAGTATCGTCGTGAGCAGGTATTGTCAACCGATGTTGACACAAAATTTTGCATTTGTCTTTGCCGTTATACACATCAGGCTGAGGCTGATAAAGTCCGCACCGAGGTTCCTTTTCCCGGTAGTGAGTCGTCGTGCCGCGCACACACGTTACATCATCAACCAGCGATAGACAACCCCTCGGTAGTTATCGAGGTTTCTTCTACTCGTGCGTCCGAAGTCGTTTTCCGTTTTTGCCTGGCTTTGCAGCTGGGACGTTTCGGGTGGCGATGCGCACGGTAAGGAATTGGAGCTGGGGGCGTGTCCCCGTTGCGTTATGGTGCTGAGGGGGGGGGGGGGGGGGGGTAAACCTCAGCACTCGAAGCCGAGTCGCAGTACGTGCCTTCGCTGGCTCCCGCAGTGGAGCACCCTCTCGCAGTATTCTACTCTTGAGGTTAGGTGAGGTGGACGCGCTCGGCGCCATGGTCGCTGCTCGCCACGGTTGTCAACGACGACACCTACTACGCCTACCGCAATAAGTCGGCGCGGGCGGAGGAGGACGTCCGTGTGGTCGGGACAAGCACTTGCTGTCCACCAAGACACGTCAACCCGGACCGCGTGTCCTCGCAACATGGCGTTGTGGCATCAACGATCGTTACACATTGTGTTTTTCCGTATCTACACGCTTGATGGGTCCGTTAGGGGATGGCGCCGCTCATCCGCCGGTGTTTTGAGAAAGCTCGTTGCCCTCGCCCTAATTGTGCTGCAGCAACGTTTGCTATGGTCGCATTGTGAGGCGTTTGCACGGCTCGTCCCGGCGCGTCTCTGACGCCTCCTACTGCTACTTCGTTGTCACAAGAACCATAACCACATGCAGCTGCCCACCGGGGGGCAGCTCTACCACCTATCGTGCTCGACGTCTCGTGGTGACCGTCTCGTGGTTTGCATTTGTCTTTGCCGTTATACACATCTGTACTTTTGTGAATTTCATGTCATTTGTGGTATGTATGTTGATATGCATGTAATATGTTCAGCAATAAGATTAATGTGAAACGCGTTGTGCATTACACACAACAGCAGATGCATCGTAGTGTCATTGAAAATGTTATTGTGACGCCCCGGGTACCGAGGTACCATTACTACTCGAGACTGATGCAATGATATAAAGTACGTGATTAGCCACCAGCCGCGCGCGCACTTTCACTCTTCGGCACTTCCTCGCTCGCTGCTTCGCCTATTTGTGCTGACCGCCTCGCATGAAGAGCAAATCGCCCTGCTCGCCCCCCGTGCCACCATGGCATCCGTCAGCACCTTCCATGCCGCTGCCGGGACGGATGACGCGTCGTGGGAAGATATCATGCTGCCGAGAGGAGCACGCGAGCCCCCGCCTGTCCCGCGCGGCCCGCCCCTGCGCTACTACCTCACGACAGTCAGCGCCGATGACACGTCGAGCGTTTTTGACTGGTCAAGCTGAACGGCCCGTCTGCCCACCCAAATTGACCGTGGAGGAGGAGCAAGCTGCCTTGCTTAAATCGATGAAGCCGACGCATGCAGCAAGGGTTCTTTGCATCCCCAGTGCAAAGGTGCGCTTGCCGGCCGGTTTACCTGCTCATCGTGTAGCTGCTGATGTTGTCGCTGCCCGAGTGTCGGCGACTTAGTGTTTTTTCTTGCATCACTACCGCAGTCCGGAATCGACCAGAACGACGCTCCGGTGCAAAACCTGTCTACCGGCTACAGCGCCCTCCCCCGCTCGCTCGACGAGCTCATGTTCCCCGTGCGGCTAGATCCCCGGCGCTTCAGGACGCTATTGCGAGGATGCAGGCTGGACGCCAGAGGAAGCAAGCGCAACGGGAGCGCGCGGCGGCATCATGCCAGCCCCGTCAAACAAGCTCCTTAGCCGCGGGGCGCAACAGATGGCAGCAGCTGCCATGAATAGCATGCCCGCAGAAGTATCTGCAGGCAACAAGGGGCAGTCAGCACCCGAGCCGACAGCGGGCATAACACCACGTGCCGGCGCCAGGAAGAGGCCGGCGGCAGCGGAGCCAGCCGGCCGCAGGCCAGGGGGGGCGGGCACGGGCCGGGGGCGGTAGTAGACCCATTGTAATTAAATTTCTAGAATTTCCCTAATACTTTATGCAGTTGCCGACCCCTCCGCCATAAATCCGAAAATGTCCGGTGCCTTGACGTTAAATTTGCCAGCTAGGAGTAGGCGCGCCCATGTCCGCTTAACCACATCCCGAAGCTCGACGCTCATTCGCCGCTGATCCAGCCTGGCACCTCACCTTTATTAAATCGCAAAACCAACCGTGACTACCGTGTAATGCATTTTTGCAGCCTTTTTGTTGTGTATCGACCAGTACCGTACGGCCCCGCCTGCTCGTCATCATCACTCGTCATCACGCGGGTATCTTCCGCGCGTACTCGTGAGGAGGCGCGCGCCTAATAGCAGATATTAAGGGCGGCGATTCCCGTAAAGTACAGTGACTCGTGTACTCGTCTCGTACTTTGTGCACTCGTGACTACCGAGTACCCGCTACTCGCTATAGTACTTTGATGCAGGGCTCCGCTGCCGTACTCATCCTTACCGCCAAGTTTAAAGTACTGTGACGCCTAACGTTAGGCGCGATATATACAGGCGACTGCGCCTGGTAGTCGTTAAACGCGGTTAGGCGAACCCCGTTTCGACGAGTGTTAATAGTCGGAGATAGCATGCCTTGAGGACAACTCAGTCTGAGCGGCAGAGAGCAGCATGCCAGCACGTTGTACCAATTTCAATTTCGGCCCTCGAATTCGAAACTTGCCGCGCAATCCCGCACCGTGTCGAGCCCTTCCGGCAATTACGGGGAAACCGCCGGTGATTTAATTTAACCCGTCATGCCAACTACTTTTCGAACCTGGCTCCCTGAGGTCGCTCATGTTACCAACTATACTTAAGTGGTTGAGATGACGAGACTTCGATTCCTCCTTGGAAGGAATCGTTACGTGCGCGTATACAAGAAGGTTTGGGGGCGGACGACTTGGATCAACGTGCGTTCAAAATATTGGCCGGGTAGTCCCTCACCAACCATACACTCCTGAACTACACCGGGAAGTTGAAGCTGTTCGCCGAGTTCTGACACGACTCGGAGAACATTCGCCCCCCCGGAAGCGGCTACGGCGACTGTCGTTCGGCACTTAGTGGCCAGGGCCAGAGAGCAAAGCAACATTGCAACGACATCCTAGGCGCAGCCGTACCTCTCGGCGTTCGACACTTCCTTTGAAATGCACAACATCCCTCCCATCGCGAAGGACGGCGTGAAGCTCATAGCGGCGCGACGAGGCATCATGCGACAACCGCGGAGTGATAGCATCGGCTATCCGCGTCGCGTTGGCTGCCTACGTCGCGTACTGGTTCCCAGAGTACGCCGAACAACTCGCCACCGCTCGGCCGGTTGAATGCAAGTTTAACTTACGCGCGTGCGCTTCGTCGGTCGACAATTACATGTTCTTAAACTAATAAGGTCTTACATGCGTGCCTTGTCGAGTACATGACTTGCTTGCAATCTTGCATGTTGCCGATTACAGCATCGCCATGCAGCAGATTTACAACGAGCAGGGCCGGGCAGTGCGCCGCGGCGCGGGAGACCTACGCGTCCTACACGTACGTGTGGTCGAGCACCCGCCTCGTTCGCCTCGCCAGGCCGCCGTCTTCGACGGCACATTGTCCGCACGGTGCAGCAGTCGGTACCTCACAACCATGATGCCTTACTTAGAGCGCACTTCTGGGCGCGCTAGACCCCACAACGACCTATACTTGTGGGTTGAAACGTCCCTCGCCAACCCCGAATACGGCGGAGGACAAATGTATGCTGAAAGCGGTGCAACACGCTCTCCGCAGCGTGCACGCTCAGAGACACGAGTCTACCGCCAGAGCGCTCATTCTCCACGAGTGGACAGACGCATCCTAAAAAAAAGCTCATCTCCTCAACCTCCCCTACATGCAGAAACTGTGTGAGCTCCCCGAGGACCTCATCAAATTCCGATCCCCAGACCAACACGCCCATTTAGCCCCGAACGCGGACCTCGGCACCACATGGCCGGTGGGAGTGTACTTAGTGCCCTCCGTCCCGTACCTCAAGAACGGCAAGGTAGCAAAGAAGTCTCAACCACGATTACGGCTGCCCTCAGGGCCTTGTACTCCGGCCGCACTCCGCACTTCCATCCCAACACCACCCAACGGCCAATAGGCTCGGACGCAGCCAGAGCCGCAACATCATGCCCCCGTCTTCCAAGACCGCCCCGCAATTGGCAAATACCACCCGCCGCACCGGAACTCAGCCCGCTGACAACATCAATCCCGTCCATGAGACCCCTTGAACGACGGCACGACCCGGCACGCTTTACATACACCGACGGCTCCCGTATCCACCGCGACGGAGGCTGGGAATCGGCGCCGGGTTTACATGCCGGGCAATTAGCCATCGCAGTGGGAGTGGACGCAGACGAAATTCGTCGCACCATCACTGGCCGCCATTTCGGTGTCACTACTGGAGTCTGAACTTCCGGACCACATCCTCTCAGATAGCGTTGTGCCCCTTCACCTAATAGAACGAATGATGTACAGCCCAACCACCTTACGACGACGCCACGCTCACAAAATACTACTCGAACACATAGCACACCAAGTCGGATACCGAGCGGATATTGGCCTCCGGACCATCCTCCAGAATGTCAAAACCCATATTGGGGTCGAAGGCAACGAACAAGCCGACACCACCGCCGGCGAAGTAGCCAATGGCACAATTCCATGTGACACTAACGTAACCATAGGCGCGACCCCCGAACCGGCCGATGACATGTGGCTGACCCCATGCCAAGGCCCGCCGACCACACACTCGCACCCGCAACAACCTGAAACCCGCTTTACGGAAACACGCCAACGCTAGAATAGGCTGCGACGCCTCCGACGAGACAGTACACTCCCACCCCATAGGCCAGTCGTTGGCCACATGTAGTGCAATGCCGGACCTCATCATCCGCTCACCGGACATCACCACCTCGGAAAGAATCTACGGGCTGGATTTCATGTGGGAACACCCTGAAGCCGAACGAGACGCAAAGGCCAAACGTCCTTCACATGCGGGGAATGCGGTCAGCACCTAAGCAACGGCCTAGGCAAATGCCCCTTCATGGCCGGCCTTAAGACAGACCGACACAACATGACGCTTGAACTCCGCCTCAACGAGCTGGAAGTCCCGAACGGCGTCGATGTCACGTACTTCCAACGGACACGGGCAACAAACATATGGCTGACGTCTCCTCCCCCAACAGAGACACCCTCGTCTCCGACCTAACCGACAGAATAAAACACACAGTCCCGCGCATCAATAACTCCGACCGCCTGGCGGACGCCCAAGAAGGGGAAACCGATAGTCCCAGCACCACCCAAGCACCCATCCTGCTCCCCACGACCATGCTACCCCCCCCCCCCCCCCCATGCGCGCCCAAAATACTGCAAGCCAGACGCAGTCCGCGTTGGCGGATTTGACTAAGACCCGGCCACCGAAACCATATCTCCCAGCCGCGGTCGCAGAGCAATCCAAAAATACAGATAATCGAATTCAAACACTCCACTGATCTCAATCATGCCACCGCACACGCTCTCATCCACGAAAAATACCAACACTACATGGTGAACGCCCCACGTTAACAAGGTTGGCAGTAGTAATTCAATAAAAATCATCCCCGTAACCCTTAGCCGCAGCGGCACCATGCACAAACTCACACTAGAAGCCATCCATAACCTCACGGCCCTCCGCCCCAAGAAGCAATCCCCTGACAAACCCTGTTAAGGTTACGCCCGTAACCCTCACTGCACCACTAAACCCCAAACCGCGCTATACCACATACGCTTACTGCTTACCTGCTACTATATGATGATTCCTTGTACCCATCATGCGCTACTCGTACTTCATCGTACCTCTAGATGTACTCATGCATGCTCATACTTATACTACTATACCTGCCCGTACTATATAATTACATTAGCTAGCAACAGAAGGCGATATCGGAAATCACCAAAATAAAAGGCAATCACAAAGGTCCTCTACAGCGACTGCGGGGTGGAAGCAGTAACACGAGAAGGCGCAGAGTGGGCACGAGCACACGCATCAGACTTGGCCATCTGCACACCGGCAGAGAGAATGCCGCCCAGGGTACCATGCACGCAAGCCGAGACCCGCTGCAACAGCCCCCGCCGTGTGCGCGACATGTGACGGCGGAACTCAGCAGGTTGGCTGGCGACAAAGTTTCGAAGTGCCTGAACGGATTGACCACGAAGAACATGCCCGTACTATACTATGTCTCCACAAGTACTGGTACATATCATTGCCGACTAACCGACTAACTGTGGTAGTACGCGGACGGCGATAATGCGCCACATTCCCCGAGGATCCCCGAGAACTTAGAGCAAACTGCCGCCGCCCGAGCTTCTGATATGATATGACCGATAGCCAGCTAGCGATATAAGCCAATGCAATGCCAAAAATTTGCAACATTCGGTTCTTCTTGCAACCTTTGCTTCTCAAACTGCGTTTGCATTACAGTACCTTACAGAACCCCTCCACCTCTCAGCGCCGCTGCAATCATCCGCCTCGGTTGAAAACTCCAAAGACACTCAATCGGATGGCTACATATATACACTCCTCCGCATATCCCGACAGTCCCTCAAACCTGCCACGTCCAACCCCAGTACCCACCACAAACCTCACACGCATACCCACCGTTCACATACACGCTTCCGCAGATCACCATACACGACAACCACGCTATGGCATGGGGGGCCAATGTCAAGCGGCATGCTGGAAGGTGGAGGGGCGTGGGCGAAAACACACAAGGCTGGAAGCTGCATCCGTAAATAATCCCTAGCAGGGTTCCCACAGCGGTTGGATAAAGAAGGTCATAAAATCAACTCGGCTTTGGCGGTGGAGAGCAGCAAGTCAGCACTTTGTAAATCAATTTCAATTTCGAACTTTTGGGATGTTGTTACCCCATCTGAGTTCTCAGCATCGTGGACGGCCGCTACAATGTCTGAGTGGATCCATGTCTCAGTCCATGTTGTCGTGGGCGCCAGCCCCTCTGCTTGCGTGCTGGCGTCAACGGGACTTCATACATCATGCGTAAAAGCCCATGCCTCCGCTGCCAACTCAATCGAAGTCCTCTCTCACACATCCCCTACATGTATGGGGGGCGGACTCGAAAATCCGATGTCGTCCTTAACAAAATCGACCACAACGTGACGACCCCCAGTTATGGTGCCTGTTTTTTTCATTGGGCACATTGCACCTCTCCGACACTTACAAGTTCAACAATAGCAATGACTCACTCCGCCAGCGGGGGTGGCCATACATGCCGCCTGCTCCCCCGGCCTAGCTTGGCGCTAAACCTTCTTCTTCAATCTACCGCCCCTTCCGTTCGCTTCGACCAGGAATACCGAAACTTCACTTTTGAAATGTTCCAAAACTATTACATGGGTTTTCCCGTTCCCTTTATTAACCGCTTCTATAGCTGCTTTTCAAATGTGCAATCGCAATGGTACGGGTTACTATTTCGCCCGTTGATGTGCCCCTTCATGTAGAGCACTACATGCATACATACATATAAGCAGTCGCCGAAAGCATATTCTGCCATCTTTCCAGCTTCGATTTCAGTGTGTTCCACAGCGCCCTCCCTTACTCATCCGTTTTCACGACCTGCACGACCTCTTATTTCGTTTCCCAATCCCTGCGACTACCCCAATCCTAATTCCCCTATATGGCAAAATTTCGGACTTTGTCAGCGTAAATATCCTGCACATCTTTTGGCATAACTGGACTCCACTTTTGAAATGTGGCGGTTGCCACCGCCAGCAGCCGGGCGGGAGCTCCCGCTCCGCCAGTTGCGCTGGCGACTAATCCTTGCTGGTCGCTACATCAGTTGGCAGTCTGCGGCATGGCAAGGCCGGCCCGTCCATCAAAGCGTATCTCCATACCCGACCGCGACCGCATCTTTTACCGCAGTTAGTCGCTACTGCTCCGGTACCGGTAGTCGTACGACAGCTGCGCCCCCTTCAGGTCGCCGGGTGGGGAGGGCTCTATACTACCGTCAGCCCGGGAAATTCCCCGACTATGGAGCGCATCCCGCCGCGGCTACGCGTGGCACTGCTGCCGTTCCAGGTAGAGGGTGTATCGCGCGCGCTATCGCTGGAGGGCCGCGTGCTGGTGGGCGACGAGATGGTACCGTGCGCTCCCCGTTCACCCCCTCGGCGTTTTGGACCCCGACACTTCGACAACCGGGCGGCCGCTCTGCTGACCCCCCCCCCCCCCCCCCCCCCCCCCCCCCCACCTCCCCCCGTGCACACACTATCCCCTCGTTGCGCCGCCATCTAAGGGGCTGGGCAAGACGCTGCAAGCGCTGGCGCTGGCGGCGGCGTACGCTGCGGAGTGGCCGTTGCTGATCGTGGCGCCGTCGTCGATGCGCTGGGCATGGGTGGAGGAGCTGGAGCGCTGGCTGGGCGGCGGCGTGGTGCGCCCCGGCGACGTCAACGTGGTGCGCGACGGCAAAAACAGCGACATCGGCCGCAAGCGAGTTACCATCGTCACGTACCCGCTATGCGCAGCCAAGCCCGTGCTGGCACAGCTGCAGGTGGGCGCTGAGCAGCAGGCAGGGCTTCGGAGAAAGCAACATATATAATGTATCTTATTTATAAAGAGCTGTACTATAATATATGTATTTTTTGGAGTTGCTTGATGTATAGATTCGTTTATAGCTTTGGTTTCGTTTGGATTCGTTTATAGCAAGAGTATACGACGGGGACGCACTCCCCTCCCCGCCCCTCCCAGGCCCGGCGCTTCCAGGTCATCATCTGCGACGAGAGCCACTACATCAAGAACATGCAGGCCAAGCGCACGCAGGCCATCCTGCCACTGCTCAAGTCGGCACGGCGCGTGGTGCTGCTCAGCGGCACACCCGCCCTGGTGAGCCGAGGCCCCTTGATGGGCTCAAGCGGGCCAACGGAGGGGCTACCGCGGTGCAGACCCTGCGCACACGGTCAAGTGAGCAACCATCCCACCCCGAAGCCCCTCACAAGGTCTCCCCCCCCCCCCCCTTCGTCCTCTGCCCATCCACAGGGGCGCCCCATCGACCTCTATCCCCAGCTGGACGCGCTGCGGCCCGGCAGCTTTGGGAGCATTGCGGTGGGTCTTCCCGCCACTCTTACGGCGTTAGCAACGCACTGCATGATGAGCACCATATTGCACGCGCATTGCCTGCAAAACAGGAGATGGGTGAGAAGCTGTGCAGCAGTGGTATCTCATCTCCCGCATCCCCTGCTGCTATGCCACATTTACCCTGACCTTCCGCACTCCCCCGCTTTCTTGCCCCCCTGCTTTGCTGATCGCCCAGGCGTTCGGGAAGCGGTACTGTGGAGGTGCTGCCCCCCCCCCCCCCCCCCCCCCCTCCCTTCCGGCCCCACTAACCTCCCCACAGCCGCCAGAATATACCCACCCCTCCAGCTATCAATCTCGCCATACGCAACCTTACCCAACCCCGCATGCCCACCCGGGACGCGCAGGCCGCCGGAGGCCGTGGGGCTGGGACTACAACGGCGCCTCCAACCTGGACGAGCTCCACGAGCGCATCCTGACGGTGGGAGCTCGGCGCCCACTGGCGAGCGACGTAGCGGTGCTCTTGCCGCTGTGCGCTGCCATCCCAGTCCCCTCCCCCCCCCTGATGACGCCGCCAGGATAATCTCTCCATGGGAGTGGATACGGCATTGCCCCAGGGACCGTCATGCCACGGGTTTGCCTCCCGGCAGAGCCACAGCCCAAATGGGCGATTCTCGGCTATCTCCGGTGCCGCTTTCTGGGCAGGGCAGGGCGGGTGTCAGGGCAGGGAGCCCCTGTCATTAGGATTTCCATACTCTACTTTCTGGCGCGGCAACCCGTAAATCGGCATGTCATTGACATCGTGCGGGGCGTACTTGCCGCAATACATGCCACAAAGCAGGAAGCAAATCAAGGCGCTGCGCCCCCTGATCCGCCCTCCACCATCACCTCCACCACCTCCACCCCCCGTGCGTCCCTACCGCCTGCCCTCGCAGGAGTTCATGTACAGGCGGCTCAAGTCGCAAGTGCTGACACAGCTACCGCCGAAGCGCCGGCAGTGCATCCAGGTGCGCGCGCCATTACGACCTGCTCCCAGCTGATGGCCGCATGTACCCCTCGAAACGCTTCCAGAGCCGCGCACTGGTGATGCTGCCTGCATTGGAAGCCTTTGGGGTTATACTCCCGTCAGAGGGATACCATCACGGCCCCAGGGGCATGGCCCCCATGGCGCTCTCGCTATGCATTAGTAGGAAGTGATGTGATTTGCCGGAGAGCCCCGGGGAGTGCAGCTGGGCAGGGTGCAGCGGAGACGCGCGGAACAGAGGGAAGCGGTGTCGGAAACCGATTGGACTGATTGCATGGGCGCCCGTCAGCGGGGCTTGGACTGGCCGCTGGCCCAGTTGTGGGGCAGGCCGAGGGGCCAGCTAGGGGTGGATAGGTAGCCGGGGAGGGGATGTGGGCAGGTGCCACGCTGAAGCAGAGGGCCCTGCTGCTGCGAACAAGCCCTGTAGACCCTTGCTAGGGTATGTAATCTCATTGCCCACGACCACGCGTTGTGTTTGATACCAAGCATTGTGTCCCCCCTCCCCCCGCCCCCCCCCCCCCCCCAACAACAAATCAAATTACATGGTCCAGGTATGGGGTCAGGCATGATCTCAGGAGGGTTCCCCTAGTCCGGCTTGGCCTGGCTGGCTGGGGCGCCGCCGTCAGGGTCTCCTCACCTGAGCGTCTCGTTCGTGATGTGCCGCTGCTGCTGGTGCGCTGCAGGTGGAGCTGCCCGCAGACAAGGCGAAGGAGTCCGACCGGATCTGCGCGTCCGTGATGGACAGCATCGGCAAGCTGCGGGGCAGCCAGGTAACCTCCCCACCCCCCCCCCCCCCCCCCCCGTGTGATTGTTATCTTGATGTGAATTAGTCGCTAGTGAGGATTGGAGAGAGTTGGAAGTATACTTATACTGTCGTCACTGGAGCGCAGTGTGTCAGAAGGGCATTCATTGCTGATAACACATTTATAATAAAGACATAGATATCTTGTACATAAGACATCCCATTTTAGGATGCTGGCATCCCAGGCTAGCATCTAGTGTGGGGCTAGCGTATCAGCATTACAAGCACTCTTGTCCAAGCTTAGACTACGAGTTAGCAACAAGACGGTGACCGTAAAATGAGAATGGATGAACGGAGATGACAATACCGAAGGACCGTAACATCTCAATAGCCGCCAGGGATTGATTGATACCTTACTTTTCAATTACTGCAGTGACTTCGGTTCTGCGACGGTAGCAGAGAGTATTGGAATCACAACCGCTTGAAGCTAATGTACGTATGTATCTTAGCGTAATGACCGTCACTTCTTGCCTGAAATAAGAAGCCTTGATTCACACCAGCAACGTCCAAGTTGCTCTGACTCGGTGCAAGCGTGCCGTGCCATTGCTGGCGCCTCCGATGAGGCAACCAAGCTTGCTGTCTCGATCCCCTGCCTGCCCGCTCCCAGGGGGCGCAGTCGAGTTGTGAGCAGGCGTATGCCGCGCACCGGGAGCTCCGGCAGGCGCTGGGCGAGTGGTACACCGCGTCGGGGCGCGCCAAGGCGGAGGCCGCGATGCAGTTCTGCGCTGAGCTGCTGGAGGGCGGCGTCAAGCTGCTCGTATTTGCGCACCACCTGCAGGCATGAACTGTCCCCTTCGCGCCCCTCCCCCCGCCTCATCCTAGCAGGGCAGAGTTAAAAGCGGTGACTCACTGACCATGTCTCACGCATGCCGGCAGGTGCTGGACGCTCTGGAGGACGCGGCCAAGCTGATGCGCATTAAGTACATCCGCGTCGACGGGTCTACCCCCTCGCAGGTCTACCCCAAACCCTAAAACCCTACACCCCAAAACCGCCCGAGCCAAGTCGATGGATTTACAACAAGACGGGGCAAGGACGCCATTTGCCGCTGTCGGATTACAATGATACTGGTGTTTTACTCCAAGTAATCAATGACAATTATTCGAGGTGTGTATACTCACTGACGTCTTAATTGTGCGCTAAAAGAGACGTGGTTTGCCTCACCTGGCGGCATAGCATGACCAGCGAGCGCGTCTTGCATGCCTACAAAAGGTTACGGGCTGTCTTGAGGTCTTAGCATAGTTTTCGTGCTCTCTCGGGGCGTTTTCGAGCTCTGGGCCTTTTACAGCTTTATGGCTATTGTTTTACCGTTGAACTTCCACTCTTGCCCCCCCCCCCCCCCCCCCCTCCTCCCCCCCCCCCGCCTCCTCCCCCGCGCTGCCAGGACCGGCACGAGGCCTTCCGGCGCTTCCAAACCGACGACAGCATCCGCTGCGCGGTGCTGAGCGTGACGGCATGCGGCACGGGCGTGACGCTCACGGCAGCCTCGGACGTCGTCTTTGCCGAGCTGCACTGGACGCCCGCCGTCCTCCAGCAGGCGGAGGACCGCTGCCACCGCATAGGGCAGGCGCAGAGCGTCAACGTGCGCTACATCATCGGGAAGTGAGCGCCCTCCTGCCCGCAGCCCGGGACCCCCCCCCCCCCCCCCCCCCCCCATCCACCACCACACTGTTGGAGAACATGGTACACCTTTTCTTCGTTTTATTACTATCCATTGATTCGTCCTATCCGCCTAAGCGCTCCTGCTCTTCGCCGCAGGGGCACCTCGGACGAGGTGATGTGGCCAGCCATCAACCGGAAGCTGCGCATCCTGGGGCGCGCGCTGGATGGCTGCAGGGATGGCGGCCTGAGGTACCCGCTCGCCCGGACCGCGGCTGTCTCCATGATGCCTTCACTCACACATGTATACGAGTTTAATGACTATCATACGTGAAAACAAACGCGTAGAGACTGCACCCGCCGATCCATGGTAGCCTGATTTGAAACTAATCCAGTCTCACAAAGTAGCATCCCATGTGTATATAACCAGCGTCCCGTTATCCATCTGTGTGCTCTGCCTGCCCTGCCCCCAGACGCATAATGAGTGTTTTTTGTTACTGTCATTGTTGCCTGGCAGGGCGGAGGGCGTGAAGCTGAGCATCGGCGACAGCGCACTCGGCGAAGAGGATGACGCCTCGGCCTCCGTCACGGACATGTGCATCGACCTGCTGGTGTGCGCCTCTCTTACTGCATTGGCCAACGGTCCCCACCCCTGCCCTTTCACACACACACACACACACACACACACACACACACACACACACACACACACCCACACACACACACCCCCCACAAACACACACACACCCTCCAGTGGCAGCCGCCTGAGCCGAATTGACTTGGCTACTCCTCAGGCGTCGCGCGGCGGCACTGCACTGCGCAGCTCAACGTCTGCCGGCAGAGGGGGCGGCGCCACCCGAATGACGATCCAGGAGCGGCCAACGCTGCAAAAGCGCCAGGTGCGATATCCTCAAGCAAGGGAAGGGGCCGCCCAGGCGATGATCTCCACGCGTTCATCGTGAGCCTGCATGGGAATTGAAGCTTAGCGCCTGTCAGCGTGCCAGCTCGGCCTTTCAGGAGCGTGACGTTCGCATGTTGCAATAAAACTCTGCTGCGGGAGAGGCAGCAGTGGGTTCACGCATCCTGCTGCTGCTCAGGTGGTGGACAAGGAGGACATCCGCTTCTTCTTCGGGGGAGGCCGGCCTGCAGCCGCCAAGCGCCCCAAGCCCATGCCGGAGCCGGTGTGCGTCGACCTCACCGGCGGCGACAACGACCCCATCGACCTCACCGACGAAGACGGCGGCGCAGACCTCGCTGGCAATCGGGAGGGGGGCGTCTCGCATGAGGAGCAGCCAGCTCGGCCGGCCAAGACCGAAGCTGCCGCTGCTGTGAATGAGGGACTGCGGGGAGATGCTAGCCTTGCGACTGAGGGAAAAGACCGGGCGCAGGCAGAGGAAAAGGCCGAGGCTTCGTCGAGCTCGCAGGTCCGGCGCAATCCCCTGCATGCTGATGAGAAACTGATTCCGTGGTACGGATTGGTGGTGAGTAGGCGGGGGCCGCGCGCTGACTGCCCGGACTCGCCTCCCCCAGGAGAGGCTGGTGTTTGACGTCAGCCCGCACACGGGACGCGTGTTCCTGTGGGACGCTGCCAGCGAGCCGCCCGTGTTCCTGAACGCCTCCTTCCTGCCCGAGGTGCGGACCGAACCGCCCTCCTCCCTTGAGCGCAAATATGACTCAGCCGGTGCGTGATCAAGCGTCACAGGTCAACTCCGGCACTTCACCCCAGGCATGATGAAACGTCGAAACCCTCTGGGGGCTCCTAAACCATTCTCCATCTATGTGTCTCATCAGATAGATGCAGACGGATCGTGTAAAACATCACCTCGTCAACGTGCTGTTTGTATCCTTCGGTTCAAGATGTGTCACCCACAATAATCATTTTATATATGTATACCGGTATATATATCTCTAGATATTATTATATAATACATGATATATAATAGGAAATAATTTACATATGTAGACTCGTGTTAAATGCATGATGATTCTCAACCATCGGAACTAGCCAGGTGAATAATGCAAGTTACTTTAGTTGTTGTCAGTATGCGCAGCACTGTCGCAGAGCCTTCTGCGGCTCGCGGGGGCGTTTGATGGTTAAATGAAATGTCGGAGCTGTATCGATAAGCCCCAGTTTGGACCCTCATCAGTTACATTTGAAATATCGCCAACCCAGCGTTATATGACATTTATATCTAGCGCCCGTCAGGGTACGCAGATTGCCGCCCTTGGTTTGAAATTTAAAGTGGGGGATGACAAACGCCATCTCGATAGAGGGGTGTAGGTCAAAGGGGCATTTGAGACAGCTCACTAGAAAGCTGCCCCCCCCCCCCCCCCCCCCCCCCCCCCCCCCCGCCCCCCCTTCTTCTCCCCTCCCTCCCCTCCACCCACCCGCCACCTCCCCTCCCTCCTCGCCCTATTCCTTGCACGGCTGAGCACAGGCCCCTGGATGCGCTGCGCCCCTCTCGTGCAGGAGCTATGCAGCGCCCAGGAAAACGACGAGTTGCCGGACGAGATTGCAAAGTTCCCACGCCGCCACGAGATGGCGCTGCGCTTCTGCCGCGAGTGGCATGAGCTGCGCGCTCTGGACCAATCCAAACTCCACGGTGACTGCTCCTCTCCATCCTCACAAGAACGCGCAGCGACGCCGCGCCCATTTGGTCCCTCTCCCTATTCCTACTTCTCTCCCAATGCCAGGATTTTACCCCCCCCCCCCCCCCCCCCCCCGGGCAGGCCAATGGCTGAGGCCGCCGCTATCCAAGCAACTGGCAGCAGTGGCAGCAACAGTGGCGGCGCCACCTGCGGCCGCCTCCACCAGGCGCTTTGCTCGCCTGTCAAGCCTGGTGGCCGCCGACGGGCCGCCCGCAGCAGGTGCCCCCATCACAGCGCCCGCCACCTACCTGCCTGCAGTGCTCCCTCCTCGCAGGCGCTGAGCTGCTCCCGCTGCGCGGCTGTACCGGTTGTAGGCGGCGATTGCGATGATGATGAAGCCTACGAGTACTGCTCGCTGGTAAGGACGCTAGCCTACCGATGTTTCGGTAGCGGGCCTGCCGAGCACTGCCTGGGTTGCTGAGACCTGAGCCCACTGCACATGCCGCTCAGGCCCGCAGCCTGGAGCTGCAGAAGTGGACGCCCCTAGGGGTGCCAATGTGCCTGATGTGCAGCGCGGAGTATGCAAAGAGTCTGCAGCGGCAGCTGAACCACGCCTTCTGTGGCGAGGAGTGCCTCAATGCCTTCTGGTAAGGAACTCCCCCCCCCCCCCCCCCCCCCCCGGGCTTTTGCACCCGCCCACAAAACCCCACATTCCCCACAACCCTTTTGGGATTGGCTTGTAATTCGAGTAAGTATCTAGACTATGGGGATCGGCTGGAGGGGTTTCAGGGGTCTCGGAATCGTGGCGACAGCCGATAAGGCCAACCCACAAAGGCATTTAACCTTATTTTTCAAGTTTAGAATTTAAATAGCTTTAAGCATTTACTTCGTTCTGCCGTCCTGCCGCCGCGTCGCCCGCGCTATGCGCCCGCCGTGCGCAGCGACCCGCTGCGCCGCGGGTTCAGCTGGCGCATTCCCGGCAGCTTAGCGCTACTGGATCGCAGCTCCCGCCCAGCGCGGTAGAATGCGCGGCTGGCCTCGCCGAGCGCCTCCCTCGCCTGCTCCCCCGCGCGTTGCTTAGCGTGCCGACTTTTTGCGGCCAACGACCGCGCGGCCGCAGCTGCCTTCGCCCGCAGCGTGGCGGCCTGCGTGCCGGCCGCGGACCCGCGGATCCCGCCCGCCACCGCCTGCCACCGCCTTGATCCCCGCGCTGGTGGCGTATCAGGCGACTGCTCAGCATAGATAACTGGCGAGCCTGGCTCGGGTGGATACAAAATATGGTCGTCCGCTGGACCGCACGACGCATCCTCCTCGGATGCAGGTACAGGTGTGTCCTCGTACGGACGGAACGTCGCGCTCTCTGCCCGCGGAGCAGCAGCAGGCGAAGGCGCGAGATGCGAGTCGCAACCCGCCGCGCCGAAACCGCGTTCGGGGCTGGGCGCCACCTCCTCCATCAGCACCTGCACGCTGACACGGGCGGTGGAGTCGTCTTCGCGCAGGCGGCTCTTCAGCTGCCGCCGCACGTAGTCCTCGTTGCCGGTACCCGTACTCGGTTCATCCGGAGTGGACGGAAACCCCGGCGCGTCATACGCACCGCCCGACCCTCCGCCGCCTTGTGGGATTACCAAGGCCGCACGGCCGGCGCCCATCGCCACGGACGCAGGTGCTGGTAAGGGAGTTCCAGCCGTTAGGTAGACTGAGCTTAACTCTGCGACCAAAACAACTGCTCGGCGTGCCGCGGAAGCTTTTTGATCTGGGAAGTCACCCCTGTCAACACTATCCTTCTGAACTTTTTGGTTACAGGGAGAGCGTCCAGAGAATGCACGCAAAGTACTGGGGAAGGAAGAAGCCTACATTTAAGCAGAACCCTCTTAGCGCCGGGCACTATCCTTATCGTCGTCGTCCGGTACCAGCGTCGGACCTGGTAATGAGGGCGCGCGCTCGAGCGGAGTTTGCGTATCCCCGGGGATACATAGTCGCCATATTAAAAGCAGGCGACGTTTCGGCCGCCGAAAATCATAAAGACAAAGCGAGTTCAAAATGGATTTCATCGGACGTTATTAATGCCGAATGCTAAGTATTAATGACGGTGATTTACTCGAAATTATTGCCCTTTTCATCGAAATTATTGTCTTGTCACCGCGCCGGTGATAACGTATTTTGAACTAAAAGTCGTTGCCATCGCGTCGGACCGGCGCGCTCCGCGCGCATGCTCTCACTTGCGTCGCTTCGCCACCTTCAATAATCGTACTCGTACCTCATTTGGCAGGACGGACGGCGGTTGGCCCGACTACACTTCTATAAATATACTGGTACTGCTAGAAACGGCGCGAAAACGCCATGGAGACACTGCAAGGGTAGTTTCACTGTAGCCAGTCCTGTCCCGGGGCCGGGGAAAAATACTAGCGACTATAGAAATTACATGAGCTAGCAGCAGAAGGCGATATCAGGAAATCACCAAAAGAAAGGACAATCAGAAGGGTCCTCAAAAAATACTATATAGCGACTACTGCTAGGATTACTGCTGCTGATGCTGCTACTACGACCATCAGGTACGACTACTGCTGATATGCTGCCGCTGATACTCCCCCACAAAAGTCTCGCCCCCTTAAATCACACAACACGCGGGAATTCACCGTTGCTCGGGTATACGGCAATATTATTGGGTGCCATTCAACCAACCGCAGGTGCACTCAATGTCTATTATTTTGCGCGGAGAAGTGAGTGACAAAGTGGTAGAACAGCCGCAACAGTGCCCCATTTTTAGCATTGTCAGCGGGTTTGGAGCATATAAAGAACGCTTTTTGGCAAGTATAAGTGCGACTTTCGTCCAAATTCGCCGACATAGTACTGTTATATGCTGATATGCTGATATGCTGATACGACTACTGCTGATATGCTGCCGCCATATACTCCCCCACAAAAGTCTCGCCCCCTTAAATCACACAACACGCGGGAATTCACCGTTGCTCGGGTATACGGCAATATTATTGGGTGCCATTCAACCAACCGCAGGTGCACTCAATGTCTATTATTTTGCGCGGAGAAGTGAGTGACAAAGTGGTAGAACAGCCGCAACAGTGCCCCATTTTTAGCATTGTCAGCGGGTTTGGAGCATATAAAGAACGCTTTTTGGCAAGTATAAGTGCGACTTTCGTCCAAATTCGCCGACATAGTACTGTCATGCGACCACTCGGTGTTTTGTATTGAGTAAAATCGAGTCTCCACACGAGAGGGTACATGAATCTCAGCGCCGTCAGTGTTGGGAAAAAAACTGCTGCAATTGCATTTTTGGGAGGTGTGCCAAGAGGCATATCTTCGTGAAACGGTGTCGGATTGAGGCGCACGAGGTCGCGTTGGAAAGCGCATGGCAAAAGCGCAGCGGGAACTTATGTCGCCCGGATTTTCACGCTCAGAATTGCCATCTGGTGACGTTTAAGGGGTCAGCGAAAAACCTTGTTTTCAAACTTTGCAGCCCAATGTAAGGCCCCGTAACGGGCACCTACGTGCAACCTATAGTGCCTCGGAGTCGAGCCCACTCTAGGTCTCAAGTAAACAAATCACTCTTCATGATAGCCTTTTCCCAAATCAGCACATTTTTTTGCTCGCAATGCGTAGAAATTTCTGCGATTTTGCAGCGATCAGTGCTTTGGCACGATGCCTATTTTTCCTCTCACACCTCCCGTGCTGCGACGTGGTAGAGGTGCATCGGACGGACTTTGATATGGGCTATCCACATGGTGAAGCTTGGCCCCTGTAGCGCGTCGCGTGTTGTGCTACTACCAATGAACTGCAATTTTCGGCCCTGTCGTGCACCGGCAAAACGGTATGGGGGTAGTGGCACGTGCGCGGCTGCGATGACACGTCATCACCCAAATGGCACGACACTCCCACAATTCATTCATTTCCTATCGTACTATCCGTGCGTAATAGCTTGGGGGCATTTGCAACCCCGTGAAGCTGAAACTTGTGCAATCACCGCATTATGCAATTTTCCATTGTAAAGAGGCATTAATTCACTGCGAGCAGAAAAAGAGCACGACAGAAAGTGATGTATGAGTGCGACGTTTCGGAGGGTGCGCTGCAACCAAGGTCATGGAAGCTAAGCTTCGGTATAATTTAAAGACGATACGTGGTTTTGGCTATGTGCTAGCGCGCGCCCAAATGCAGATTTGTGTAGGGCTAAACTTTTGTGAGAGAGTGTAGAAATACAAATAAATTTAATGTACGAATACGAGTACGAGCATCATGTCGCCTGCTGGTGGGATGTTGCGGCGGCGGCGAATCTGCTCGATGTAAATGAATGAATATCCGGCAATATGAGGCTACTGCAAGGATAAAGCAGCGCTGAGCACTACATGAACAATATCACTTTGTGCCACATGATTTTTCACCTGCTGAGCCGGTGATTCCATCACAGTTTAAGTAGGAGCAGTGCAACGTGAAAGCAGTAGCCGAAATACATCCGACTGCCTACCTGTACTCCTGCGCAATTGGTTAGACAGCCTGTAGATGACAATGAAGGATAATCATGGTTTGTACGAAGTGTTTCATATTTCATATTTTATGTATTTCATGGTTTGTTTCTTGCATAGCGGTGCGGGTGATGGCGTGCAGACCTGTCTATAAGAGACGCAGGACATATGACTTGTCGGGGGGGGGGGGGGGGGGGGCTAGCGGCACTTTCGCGACCTCGCAGCACACTCGTTATATATTCGCATGATTTTGGGTAATCGAACGGCATGCGCTTTCTTATCGGCGTTATTGGAGATGCGTCCGCACCAGTACTTTCCGTAGTCAGGAGAAACGCCAGCGCTAGGAAGGGCACTGGGCGCATAACCGGCAGCCTCTGCCAGCACCCTGCTCACGCCTCACCCCCAATCAGCGTGCTTATGTCCGGTCCACGCCACTTAGGGTCGGCCCGCGTGCCCATGCTGCGGAACGCGCACCATCCGCTCACCACACCCACCCCCTCCCCCCCCCCGCCCGCTGCGCTGCTGGGTGCAGGACCAAGCACAGGTCCGGCCAAGCGCGCACGGAGCTGTTCCGTCTGGAGCGGGGTGTCTGCGTGCTGTGCAAGCTGGACAGTGCGTCCGCCCTTCTGCCCGCATGCCGCAAATGATAAACCCCCATCCCCCTCTTGGCCGGATGGGCCTTCCACCCCTCGGAAGGGCACATTCACGACTAAATGGTGTGGGCCTAACCGCTTGCCGGTGCTTTTCCTCCGCCGGCAGCGCGTGACCTGCACCAGCAGCTCCTGGCGCTGCCCAACACCCAGGAGCGGCGGCGCCTGCTCGAGCAGACCTCCTCCTTCAAGCAGGTGCACGGCCCCAGGGTGCTGTACCTGGGAATCGCGCCTGGTCCGGACGTCCCATGGTGCTCTTGATTGGCAGGCCACAGTTTGCATGCGACGTGCTCATGTGGCTGAGGGGTGCCAGGTGTGCCCCGATGCCGGCAGGTGCTGGGGCTGAGCCGACTGGAGAAGATTGCGGCGCAACCGGCCATGGGGGACCTCTGGCAGGCGGACCACCACGTGCCGGTGGCGGAGGGCGGCGGCGAGTGCGACATCTCCAACTACCGCACGCTCTGCACGGCGTGCCACATGGTCGAGACGCGCGACCTGCGCCGGCGGTTGAAGGGGCGGCAACTCGAGGCGGCGGCGATGGGCAGCAAGGACATCCGGCTGATGTTTGGGCGCGCCCCGGTGGGCCAGTAGGCAGCCCATGGGAGCGGCTCTCCTGGCGGAAACACCGATGCCGCCGGCCACCCTTGGAAATTTGAAAATTGAAATCTCTTACAACTTAATTATTCCTGCCTAGTCTTTGATGCTAAGCAGGCCGGCTGTCTTACGGCCGGTCGGCAGGAACCCGCAACCGGTCCACTAATAAAAGTGCGTAGTGTGCAGCCCTTTGAAGGCCAAGCAGCTGGCAATGTGATTCCTCGTGGGCTAAGCTCCTCCTATAGCACTTTGTCCCAGACCCAGGCAGCCATCCTGCTTTGTGTGAGGGAAGTTGTGAAGGGAACCGCCCCCTCAACCCACTTTGCTCAAAGGGATCCCACCCCCATCGCCCCTGGTCTCCGCTGCTACTCGGCAGCACCTACTAAGTCGCGGCAGTTTTTCTTTTTTTGCGTGGCCGCCTGTATTGTTACGCATTGACGCAGCGGGTACGGAGGCATGCCCGCATGACGGTGCCGTGATGGAATACGAAGTTTTGGTCGTTGGAGCCGATCCTGCCTTGCCGCGCAGGGCGGGGGGGTGATCCTGAGGCAATGATTACCTCACATTGCTATTTATCTGTCATTGTTTCATCACAGGTGTAAAACAATGAGGTATTCCCGCATTGTTTCATGTGATAATACCGGTGTGTATACAACACAAATGTTTGCTGTGGGCCTGACGGGGGCGTGATTTCTTAAGGTCCGGAGCCGCTTATTTACGACGCGGCATTAACTGGCACCGTGTAACCATCTGACAGCACGGCAGAATCATAAATGTGAGCACATTTTGTAACAACCGCTTCATGTGAACTCGGTGCTGGATTTGACAGCCCGCTTGCATCAGGCAGTACGGACCGCGGCACCATCAGTGTCGCCGAGTGGAGGGTGTATATATGTATGTATACACTTCATGTGCGTACACAAGTTACATCTGAGCAGGACGCCATCAGATGCTGAGGCGCACGGCCGGCCATGCCCCTCCTCGCAGCCATGTATGCCAACACACCTCTCGGCGTGCAGCGACTTATTACCTGCCGACACTGAGCTTTCCAGCAGAGGCGGACCCAAGCCACAACGCTGGCGAGATATGGCTGATATGGCTGCCGCTGCGGAGACACTTCGATTGGCGTGTCAGGTGTAGACTTGCGGTGACCATCGTGAGGACCGCGCTGGTGCCTGGTAGCAGGGTTAGCATTACAGTGCTAGGATGTACGCTACCTGCCAAGGGACACGCACATTGTGCTACCGCATGAGCAGTGCACCGCAGCGGCGCGTATGCGCAACACAACCGCCAGCTCGAGATCGCATCGATATTATTGGCCCAATTGACGGCTCGTGAACGTGTTGTTGATGGAGACGGAGCACATGGCTCTGGTTTCGGGCAGCGCGCCGCGGGACAAGCGACGAGCAGCGGGGGGGGGGGGGGGGGGGGGGGGCGCAGTGCGCCCCGACCTGCTAGGGCTAGCCCAGGGCGACCGTGTCGAAGCAAAATCCGCGAGTGACGAGGAAGACTACCTCGCGGTGCCAGAGCTACTGCAACGAGCAGATTCTAGTTACAAGGACGTTCGACCGGTCAGCTGTGTGCATGGGCTTTTCCCTTTGCGCAACGACCTGATGAACGACTACCTCAAGCATGATGACCGGCGTTTGCCGGCTCAGGAGGAGTACCTTTGGATGACGTGTTTTGGGACCCACATAGCTGCTCTTTTCGTGGCCCTCGACGAGATGCTACCTTACGTCCTTACAACGAATCAAGACTTCACCCCCTATACTTCGCGCGCCCGGAATCACGCCGAGCATGCCATCGACAAGGCGTTTTGCTTTCGTCTAGCCTTATTCCTGCAGAGGCTCAACGAGATCAAGCGTGTGCACGGTTACCAAGTTGTGATGGACGTGCTGTGGGCTCAGGGGTTTCAACCCGCAGCCGAGCATTTAGGCTCCGCGATTCTCGGGTCTCTAATGAAGGACTACGAGCGTCGGGTCTTCGAAGCGACGGTCGCCAGCGGCGCGAAGGCTGCCGCTACCGTTCGGGTGGCGGCGTCGCTCTTTGAACGCGGGCGTGGACGTGGACGTGGTGGTGGTTGCGAGCGTGGGCGAGAGGATGAGCACGAGTGACGGCGTGGGGAGCCTTCTGTCGGAGCTGCTGGCGCTCTGCGAGGTCAACTTTCGGTGACCGCCTTACAACGAATCTTGGCATCTCAACGGCGGGATGAGCCCCATGTGTCCGGATCGGAACCCCCCTCCCCCCCCCCCCCCCCCCCCGCCCACTATACACACTTCAGTTAGGCCTTCTTCGGTGCGGCGCTTCATACATCCACAGCGGAGTGCGGCTCAACCATCCGCACACCTGCACATGGCGGCTCAACAATCCTCCTCCCGCACTATGTCATCACTATGTCCGTCCGTTGTTACACTACGTGTTACAACTGGTTCGCAACGACAATCTTTCGCGCGTGTACGTTACGCGGGGGACACGCGCTACGAGCGCAACGGGCGCGTGGGGGGGGGGGGGGGGGGGGGGGGGGGGGGGGGCGGGCTACCCGAACCTTGCCCCGCAAACCCATATATATTGGTGCCCTGACTAACCCGTCCAACAATTACCGGCCAACCGCCAACAACCGAAGCGGCGCCGCCGAATACTTTGCTTAAATGAGCCGGCCCCATGTTACTCTGTTGGGCAAGCGTCGTACTTACGTAATTGACGACCCGAAGCTGTCGCCCCGTGGGTTGCTTCACTCCGGCGGTCCGTCCCGTCTACATGAAGCGTTCGGCTCGGGCGAGTTGGGACAACGGGCCCTCGACCTACTCCCTAGCTCCCTACTCACCGCCCAAACGCTCAATAGCTACGCTGGCAAGCTGTCTCAGATTGCGGAGTTTTGCCACGACTCCGAGAACATCTGCCCGCTGGAGGCCACCAATGTCACAGTCGTCCGGTACGTCGCTTGGATTGGTGATTGGGGCCACATTGGGGCAAAGTCGTCGCAACACTACTACCTGTCAACGATCCAACGTCGGCTCGGCGACGGATTCTTCTCCGTCTGTAATGGTGACGCACGGACGCACGGACGAGAATTACACACACGGCGGATGGTGAGTGTAAGGATATGTACCACACAAATCCCCATGTGGGTACCCAGTGCCTGGTGCGTTTTGCGCGGCATCCTTACAGTTGGTGCTTCTACGCACGCGGATCCGGGTTCGATCCTGCGGAGAAACATATAATATGATATGATATCCCGCAATGTTGGACGACCCGGCCAATGCGGATCGCCACCGAATCCAAGCCGAAACGTTGCTGGAGGAGGTCCTCCATCCTATGGGGGGGGGGGGGGGGGGGGGGTGGAGTGTAAATAAGGATATGTACCACACAAATCCCCATGTGGGTACCCAGTGCCTGGTGCGTTTTGCGCAGTATCCTTACAGTGAGCCGGGTGTGGTCGAAACAATTTGTGACCTTGCCCGCAATATGTTACGAGACTGTTAGTTGCTGTGTGTAACACAGCAAAAACTGGAAGACGGCAAGCCCAGTTGTTACGGCTGCTTTTATGTCTACTCATATGCGGCACCCAACAGGGCGCAACGACGGGTGACCTACTAACCACACCACATAGCATCAACGGCAGCCAGAAAAGCGGTTAGGAAAGGAGGAAACCCCATAATTTAGTTTAGATCATAATTCGGGACAACATGCCGATGACGGAGGACATAATCCTGACCCGTACTGGTACTGCAAATAATACAAGGAACTACATGGTACTATATGTCCATACAGTGCTACAACGCAGCACTGCAAGCACTATGCAAGTACTAACATTAATATATTGTACTACATGTGCTACAAGAACAAGTGTTATGTAGTACTACAAGTACTATCACGCGGGTTTCAAACATGCAATCGAATCTGGTTTTGCCAAAAAGGGTGCGGACTTTTTGCACGGTAAAACCGCCATTGGCTAGGAAGGCCCGGCGAAAGAGGGGGGGGGGGGGGGTGGCGGAGGAGTAGCATGCAAGGCGGAAATGGAAAACGGGAGGGTGCTGCCGAGGGCAGCGAGCTGGAAGCGGTCAAGCGAGCTGGTGGTGGATGTCCTAAGTAGCTTCCGCGCAAGGCTCGCATACGATTAGGCTGCCCGTATTAACCTAGTGTTACTGATAACTTGACCGGTCGAAACCGCCAGCTGACCGTACATATTGCACTAGGACAGTGAAATTGTTGGGAAACCCCATTAACATGTTAAGAACATTTCAAACATGCAATTGAGTGTTGTTTTGCCAATTCCACGCGGTTCGTTCACGACTGCGAGCGTGGCCAGTCGGCCGGCGTGCCGAGCGACAAGACGAAAGCCGGAGAATGTCTTGAGTTGTAGAAAGAGGGTCTCGCGCAGAGAGGACATACAAAACCTCGATCGAGGCGCATGCGCAGAACAAACGCGGATGCGAGGTGTTGACGTCAGCGAACATCGGAGGGAAATGGGCCGGACGCGTTGCGAAATTAAGGTGCCGTCTCTCGACGGCGCCATGCAGCAATTGCCGCGCCCCATATGGCGGCGCGCGACTTGAACCGGAATTGCGGTCGTCCCGCCGCCTCGCACGAGGGGCGGCATCTGAAACGCATAACGCATCGGGGCGCGTGCACATGGGACCCAGTGTGGCCTTGCCGTACCGGTTTTGATGTGTGTCGAGGTCGGTGGACGGGGAGGTCGTCGTCGTGAGTCGTCATCGTCGTCGCGGGTCTCGCTTCGCGGAGTGGGGCGAGGCGCGCGGCTGCCGTTGCTGCACCAGCGACGGCTGCCGACCACCTCACAAGTTGCCGACCTACGATGACGACGATGACGCCACGAAACTCATTGGTCGCGCTAAATGGCGGAGCTATCCCCCGGCGGGCAGCTCGTGATGCCAAAGGTGGGATGTCGTGAAGTCAATAACGGGTTGGCCGACGTACGCCCCGTAGAGGCTCCGACAGCCTACGCCGGCCCGTGTAACGACGCTAGCTAGTGTTGTCGCGACGAGGTTATAATGACGAGCAAGCGGCCGCCGTTGCTGCACCAGCGACGGCCGCCGAGGTTCTAGACCCTTGTGGAGTCGGACAAGGGTAGTTACGGACACCACGAGACGTCGACTAGGAGCACGCGAGGTGGTAGAGCTGCCCGACCGGCCCCCAGCGAACCGCTCAATGTTGTTGTTAACATGGTGACGACGACGTTGCAGTAGGAAGCGTCGGAAACGCGACGGACCGAGCCGCGCAGACGCCACCCACTCAATCACAACAAACGGTGCGGTGGCACGGTTAGGGCGAGGGCAACGAGCCCTCTCATCAAGAGACATGCGCATGAGGGGCGCCATCCCTATGACGGACCAAATTACACGCGTAGTTCGGGAAAACCACAGCAATGTGCAACGACCGTCAATGCCACGACGCCATGCTGTCAGCACGCGTGGACCGAGTTTAAGCGTCTCGCAGGACGGCAAATGGACATCCTCCTCCGTCCGCGCCGATTTTTTGCGTTCATCGGCGTAGTTGTCGTCGTTGACAACCGTGACGAGCAGCGGCCATGGTGCCGAGCGCGTCCGCCCAACCTAACCTACTGCGAGAGGATGTTCCACTGCAGGAGCCCACGGAGCCCATATTGCGACTCGGCTTCGAGTGTTGAGGTTTAACCCCCCTCCCACCCACTAACCCCCAACGGGGACCTCTATTATACCGTGCATCGCCATCCGGAAACGTCCATACGCAAAGCAAGGTCAAAAACGGAAAGCGACTTCGGGTGCAAGAGTCGGGAAAAGCACATTGTCGAGGGGTTGTCTTTCGCTGCATGATGATGTATCGCATGTGCGTGGCACGCACGGCGACTCACTGCTGGGAAAACGAACCTCGGTATGTACGGACTTTATTAGCGTATGCGCGCAAGTACGCGAAGCTGCTGCAGAAGGCAGCGAGCTGTGGTGGCCGTCCGAAGTAGCTCCCCGGGTGGGAGAGCAGGGCTCGCGGGCGATGGGGCAGCCCGTTCGGAAACCTGGTGTTATCGGTGACTTGACCGGTTGAAACCACCACCAGACCGTACGGGTTGCACTAGGACAGTACGAGTGCCGACGCACCAATGAGAAATACACGGTTTACGACTTTTTTAAAGGGTCGGTAACCGCAGATTTTTAGCTTACGGGTAGCCGCGTGCTCCTCCGTCCGTCGCAAAATATCCGTTGTGATATCGTACTCGAATGAGCTAAGAAGGCGACCACTTGCTTATCCCGGTTTCTTGTAGCCGCGTCAGCACCCGTAGTCGTCGAATTGTTCGGAAACCCCATGGACCACAGCCATGTTTCGAACATTTATACTACTGCTATAAATGAGCTAGCAGCAGAAGGCGATATCAGGAAATCAACATTTATACCACTAAAAATGGTACGCGTAAGGATTTGCTGTAATCGACTAGCGACTATCGGATAGTCAGATTATACCACCAAGGGATGCAGAAGAATCATATTTCATCAGTCGACAAGGATTATTGTTATGATTATTTAAAAATGTTGCAGCTAGCACATGTAATCACATTAAAATACCGGTAGAAACTAATCCTTAGTCGCTACAGGCCGCAACACTGACGATGACGGTCTTCTGCTGACTACCCTGTGCTACGACGGTCGACGCAGTCGCGTCATCGCTGCGATAGAGGGTAAGGATTGCTGGTAGGTCGCTTCCTGATGTAAGGATTAGTAGCAGTCGCCGACATCGTCGTCGACAGACCCATGGTCGCAATGCTGGCGATGGCCGTCAGTTATTTCTTGGCAGCAGCGCGTGCTAACCATCAGGGCGGCGAGGCGTTCCGGACAGGCTCCATCAGCGCCGAACACGCACGCAATCGAAGAGGCCGTTCTGATGATAGCTGCGCGGTAGCGCAACCCCAACTGAGCAACTCGACATTGCAGGCGCGCGCGCGGCTCTACGGAGTGGCTCGTCCCCGCCGGAACCTCGCCGCGCGCACTGCAAATATTGGACCGGCCGACGGAGCAGCTGCGCAAAAGCAGTTAAACGCCGTTTCTGCGTGCGATAGGCCGCCGCAGCGGTGTCGCCACAAACTAGGCGCCACGACCACCAAGCACCGAAGCGGGTAAGGCTGCAGCATATCGGAGGGCCGGAGTTATGGGCGCGATGAGGCGCTCGTCGGGCGGCGGCGGCGCGGAGGTGTCGGAGCTGGCGCGACGGCGGTCGGAGCTGCGGCGAGCGGAGGAGGAAGGGGGGCGCGCGTCCCCTCGGTCCGGCCCGCCCAAGGTGAGACGCTGCGCGGGGGGGGGGGGGGGGGGGGGGCAGTTAGGGGCAGCAAGCAGACGGTTGCTTAAACCCGTGCGAGTCCAGGAAGGCCGGTCCGAGTAGTCGCTGTTGTTTCTCCACTGCGCTTCTTTTCGATACAGTATTTCCATAATGTCGTCTTATACCTGTACGGCCAGGAACTGGCCAGACGGTAGCTACAGAAGAAACACCAAACCGAGCCGAGGTGAATAGTGTCGCTAGGTGGGGGCGTCACTTATTTTTGAGCCCATGAAGCCCGCCGACGCCCGTACACCGCGAGCGCGTTGCGCAGCCTGGGTCCGTGGCTGGTTCCTTCCTTCGTACGCAGCAGAATGAGCAGTCGCGCTGATATTAGAAAAAGGACTGCAAAAACTGACTATAGCCATCCCTTGTGCCACCCGTCGCTACCTTCTCCACCCGCTCGCGGTGGCATTGTTACACAGGTGTCCGCATCTCTGAGCAGCCCGAGGCCACCGCCCGGGCGCCCCCCCTGGAACGCGAGCTCCCAGCTGCGGGCATCCCTGTCCCCGCGGCCCTCCAAGCAGGACGGCGCCAGCCCAAAGCAGCGCGCCAGCCGGCCGGCGCCGCCCTCGCGCGACAGCCCCGCCAAGCGGCAGCCCAGCCTGGAAGGTGGCTTCCGGGTCCTGCACGCCCAGCCGGCCCCGAGGCGGCCCAACGGCCTGCGCGACGCCTCATACGCCGCGCCAGCCAGCGGGGCGGAGGAGGGCGCCGATGCCGGCGGGCTGCCGACGCCCACCAAGTGCACGACGCCCCGGGGGCTGGGCGCCCAGCCGCAGCCTCCCCCCTGCGGCTCCCCCATCCACGGCCTTGCCTCCTCCGGCGCCGCCCGCAGCGCGTCCGGCAAGTCCGTCCGCTGCCGCGCGCGCCTCAGCGGCGCCGATTCCAAGGCGCTGCTGGAGCGCAGCAGCGAGCTGCGCATGTCGTTCTGCTCCCTGGGCGACGGCGGCGGAGAGGAGGCCCCGCGCGAGTGGCGAAGCCCTGCCACGACGCCCGTGTGCCGGCCGCGCGCCAGCCGGGACCAGCCGCTGGAGGCCGAGCAGCAGGAGCAGGTGACCCCGGGCAGCTGGTTCATTGCCGCAGTATACACACAGAGAGAGAGAGAGAGAGAGAGAGAGAGAGAGAGAGAGAGGGGGGGGGGGGGGGGGGGGGGGGGGGGGAGGGAGGGAGAAGAGAGACTTCATCATATGTAGGCATCCCAATGGGGCGTCCTAACAACCACCCCAGTTGGGTGTGCATATCTAGCCGCGGTGATTCACCTGCATGCACGTGCCCACACGCCATCCACCGGAGAATGACCTCTGGGTCCGCGCATGTTTGTCGTACTCGACCCCCCTGACTGCCACCCACCACCGCCCCGCCGCCCCGGGGCAACTGAAAACTAGTCGAAGCGTGTTGGAATGCAACACAGCCTCCCGGAGCTGATGTGGTGAAACTTGTTGCTCTTCGGGGGGTCGAATGGCGCCTCCATTATTGAATGGCACAGTGTATGAGGACTTAGGGGCCCCAGCAGCCGTGATAAAAGGGGGGCCTCGCCTATGCGCTCACCGCAGGAGTAGTCGCTAGTATAGTGAGCACGATGAGTATACCGAAAGAGAGTCGTAACAGAACACATTTACCATTATTGTACAAATCATCTCTATATTGAACACACACACCTTGAAAGCTGTCTGGCCATGTGGTCTCCCCGGTGCGTTGGCCGTTGTCCCTGTAGCCCCGCGACCCACTGACCCGCCTCGTTGGGCTCTATGTCCGCCTGCCGCAGGCTCCGCCGCGCCCCGCCGCCGTCGCGGAGCTGTCAAAGAGCCGCAGCGAGGCGTACTACGCGTGGCTGGACTCCATGGAGGCGGTGCAGCGCGCGGCG